>CAUYQU010105051.1:0-29721 GCA_963574635.1 Cheracebus regulus
AAATATCTGTTAGGGCCGGGTGTGGTGGCTCACGCCTGTAATCCAAGCACTTTGGAGGCCAAGGCGGGCGGATCACCTGAGATCAGGAGTTCAAGACCAGCCTGACCAACATGGTGAAACCCCGTCTTAAAAAAAAAAAAAAATATCTGTTAGAGTTTACCACTGAAGCCACCTGGGCCTAGCGCTTTTCTTTTTTTGGGGGGAGGGGCGGGGGGACGTATTTTTATTTTTTAAAGAAAAAAAATTTAGACCAGGTGCAGTGGTTCACACCTGTAGTCCCAGCACTTTGGGAGGCTGAAGCAGGTGGATCACAAAGTCAAGAGATCAAGACCATCCTGACCAACATGGTGAAACCCCATCTCTACTAAAAAAATACAAAAATTAGCCAGGTGCAGTGGCACACGCCTGTAGTCCCAGCTTCTTGGGAAGCTGAGGCGGAAGAATCACTTGAACCTGGAGGTGGAGGCTGCAGTGAGCTGAGATTGCACCACTGCACTCCAGTCTGGTGTCAGAGCGAGACTCCATCTCAAAAAAAAAAAAAAAAAGAAAGAAAAAAATTTATTTTTATTTATTTTCTGCCGAAGGGATGTCAGGGAGGGGGGTAGTTTTTAACTACATATTCAATTTCTTTAACAGACATAGGTTTATTTATTTCTTCTTAAGGAAGCTTTAATAGTTTGTATATCTTTCAAGAAATTTGGATAAAAACTCAAGACAACAGGGTTTGAGGAACTTCCGGACAGCTAAACATGTGAAGGTCCCTAGAGGATGGTGCACCCAGGGAAGGCATGGAAGCTCAGTGCCTTTTCCCCATACCTTCGCTCTGTATCTCTTCATCTGTATCCTTTGAAATATCCTTTATAATAAACCAGTAAATGTAAGACCCTGGTTAGGAGTAGAATGGGACAATCTTAAGAGAGAAAGGCCTGATAGGAGTCACGAAGGGACTGTGTATTTTAAATGCAGGACATACTGTTCCTGGCTGTGTCTGTGATACTGGCAGACAAGACACCTTAAGAACCAGATGCTTAACAATATAAGAAATAAAGCCCTGGAAAGAAAGGATAAATGCCTGAGGTAATAGACAGATACCCCATTTATCCTGATGTGATTGTTACTCATAGTATACCTGTATCAAAATATCTTCGGTACCTGCAAAAATTAAAAATGGAATTAAAAAAAATTGCCCATTTCATTGAAAATACTGATTTGATTGCCGTATAGCTGTTTACAATATTCCCTTATCCTTCTGATATCTGGAAAACCAATACTGATTCTTTCTACAGAATACTGTACTTTCATTCCTGATATGGCTGATTTCATGACCAACAGGAAATATACAAGATAAGTCTGAAACATCTTGTCAAATCAGATACTGAAGAAGCTATCAAAAACCACCAGGACTGTATCAAAAGGACTCAAGAGTTAACTTGAAAAGGCTCACACTGGTCAAAAACTGGCCAGTAAGAATGACAACTACAATAGACTAGAATATCAAATATACTTAAATCCATGAGTTTATACTGATAATTTTTTAAAATTAAAAACAGAACTGGTAACCACTGAAGTATGCCAGTGAACCAACTCATTAATTTGGGGAATAATGACAAATTGCGGGGGGGCATAAATCATTTATTGTGTGTTTTCTATATAGTTATTTTTAGGTACAATTATAGAATTGTGCTTATTATTTTAAGAGAGTATTCTGTTTTAGAAGTACTTACTAAAAATTTACAGATAAAATTAATGGTGTCTGAGATTTGACCCAAAATAATTGAGGAGGGGGAGGAGGATTAAGAATACACACCCTAGGTCAGGTACGGTAGCTCATACCTGTAATATGAGCACTTCGGAAGGATGAAGCAGGTGGATCACCTGAGGTCAGGAGATAGAGAGCCCGACCAACATGAAGAAACCTCCTCTCTACTAAAAATACAAAAGTAGCTGGGCGTGATGGCGCATGCCTATAATCCCAGCTACTTGGGAGGCTGAGGCAAGAGAATTGCTTGAACCAGGGAGGCGGAAGTAGCAGTGAGCCCAGATGGTGCCACTGCACTGCAGCCTGGGGAACAAGAGTGAAACCCTGTCTCAACAAAAAATAAAACAATATACATCCTACAGAATTGGCCATGAGCTGATAACAGTTGATGCTAAGTGAAGAGTACATGGGGGTCCATTATACTATTCAGTCCACTTTTGAACAGGTTTTAAGTTTGCCATAAAAAAATTTTTTTAGGCCAGGCATGGTGGCTCATGCCTGTAATCCCAGTACTTTGGGAGGCCAGGTAGATCACTTGAGCCCAGGAGTTCTAGACCAGCCTGGACAACATGGAGAAACCCTATCTCTACAGAAACTAAAAACTTAGCTGGCCATGTTGGTGCACACCTGTAATCTTAGCAATAATAGGGAGGCTGAGGTGGTAGGAGCACTTAAGCCTGGGTGGTTGAGGCTGCAGTGAGCCATGATCATCCCACTATACTGCAGCCTGGGTGACAGGGCAAGACCCTGTATCCCCTGCGTCCTGAAAAAAAAAAAAAAAAAAAAAAAATTAACGCATTGGCGAATCTTAGCTGTTTGTATTGTCATATATTTTAGAATGAATTTATTATTTTTTTAAAAAAAGAAACACGCTGAGATTTTGATTGGTATTGCAAAACCAAATGTATTTGGGAAAAACTGTATGTCTTCTAATCCATTGGCATAACTTTTCACTTATATAGGTCCTTTGAATCTTTTCTTCTGTAACTTGAACTAGCATAATTAGAAGGTCCTGCTCCATCCAAGATTATAATGAAATTATCCCAGGTTTTCTTCTAGTAATTTATGGTTGTAGTTTTTAATGTCTGTACTACTCATCTATGTGAAAATTATTCTGATTATAAATATGAGGAAAGAATCCAACTATACTTCTTTCCAAGTATCTGCCAGTTGTTCCTATATACATTGAAGTCTATTTCTGGACTACCTATTCAGTTCTATTGATTCATTTGCCAGTTCATGATCCAGCTTAGTAGCATTCTATTTTAAGTACCACAGTTTGCAATATGGTTTCATGGAACTAACATCATCATACCTGCCCTTCACTCTTCTTTTTCAGAGTTTTACTGGCTTTTCCTACACAGTTTCTTATCCAGTTTAACTCAGAAACTGCATGAGTGGTTTACACACATACACACACACACACACCCTTGTAATTTCTATAAGAATCAAGTTGAATTTATAGATTAATTTACAAGAATTAACATGATAAGAATCAAGTTGAATTTATAGATTAATTTACAAGAATTAACATGAAGTTGAACCTTCCTACTTAAGAGCATGGTACCTTTTCAAGTTTCTTCAATAACATTTAAAAAGTTTTCTCTGCATAGACCTTATTCATGTCTTAAGTTTACTCTTTTTTGTTACTGTTATAATGGGTTCCTAACTTCATCCTATGGTTTATTATTTCAAAGGAGTCACAGAAAATTTTTACAGGTTAATATTAAAATACTAATTCCAGACATAAGCACAATCAAGTGCTTATTATGAGGAAATTATTTTTTAAAGTAAAAAAGAAATTTTTACTTCATACCAATGGATCATAAACCATGATAGCCTGGACAGATGCCCAGCTAGAGCCATGAGATGTGAAAGTCATGCCTCACAGTGGGACCAGAGCTAGGGTTGGGCAGAGGAGCAATAACCAGAGAGTAGACAGGGCACAAACAGCTCTTCACAGATATATTAATTCAAGTTTATCATTCTTGCAAAAATGAGAACGAAAAAAAAGAGCCAATCATACGGTCAGCCAGGAACAAAACATTAACTATATAGGAGAAAATTAAGATAGATAGCTGGAGATGAGGAGTTATCACAAGAAATCATAGAAAAAGCTAGGTAACAACTACATTAAGATTGAGAATTCTTGGCTAAGAGTTTCTGTACCTGAAGACAACCTAATTGCTCTAAGACTCACAGAATGAACAGACATAAATGTGGAGAGTCCACAGTGGACCAAGATGTTTCAATTATTCCAACGCTATAGAAAATTAATATAAATTAAAAAAATTTCTTCTTGACACATGGTCTCGCTCAGTCACCCAGGGTGCAGTGCAGTGGTGTGATTATAGCTCACTGCAGCCTCAGACTCCTGGGCTCAAGTGATCCTACCACCTCAGCCTCCAGAGTGGCTGAGATTAGTGGCACCAGCCACCATGCTAGGCAATACAGATAAATCTCTTATACTCAAAACACCTATTACAGGAATTATAAGAAACTGATAACACTGGTTGCCTATGGGGAAAGAAACTGAGTGACTGAGTGATTGGGAAAGACAAGCATGGGAGGGAGAATTTCCACTGCATTCCACTTGTTCCTTTCAAATTCTGAATGATGTATTACCTGTTCAAGAATAAACCTAAGCCAAATGTGGTGGCTCACACCTGTAATCCCAGGCCTTTTGGAGGCTGAGGAATGTGGATCACCTAAGGTCAGGAGTTCGAGATCAGCCTGGCCAACATGGTGAAACCTTGTCTCTACTTACAATACAAAAATTAACCAGGTGTGGTGGTGCATGCCTGTAATCCCAGCTACTTGGGAGGCTCAGGCAGGAGAATCGCTTGAACACAGGAGGTGGAGGTTGCATTGAGTCAAGACTGTGCCAGTGCACTCCAGCCTGGGCATCAGAGTGAGCTCTGTCTGAAAATGAAATAAAATAAAATAAAAAATAAACTTAATTTTAAGACCCCCATTAAACACTATAAATGACCAAATGAAGAAGAATTTTGAGTCTTCTACAAACCACATTTAAAAATATTATACCACTCAAATTCCCTACATGTAAGAATTTCTTCTATAAATGCCTCCTAAAATGCAATGTCAGGAAAAAACTATTTCCAGACTAATGAATACGTGTTCTTTCACCAGTCACTAAAAAGTCACTATCCTATCATATTTTCTTCTTTCTTTTAAATAGGTAACTTGTAAAAGAGCTAAATTTAGTGAACAACTGCCCATTCTTGGAACATCTCCACTGATTTTTAAAAATCTTTAACTGATCTGTTTCATATACATTTAATGTAAGCTCTCGAAAATCCTTGTCTAAAAGAAATCAAAATTAAAAATTATAAACTATTCTTTTTTTTTTCTTTCTCTCTTTTTGTGTGACGGAGTCTCACTCTGTTGTCGAGGCTGGAGTGCAGTGGCGTGATCTAGGCTCACTGCAACCTCCACCTCCTGGGTTCAAGCAGCTATTCTCCTGACTCAATCTCCTGAGTAGCTAGGACTAGAGGCATGAGCCACCACGCCGGTTAATTTTTTTGTATTTTTAGTAGAGACTGGATTTCACCATGTTGGCCCAGCTGGTCTCGAACTCCTGACTTCAAATGATCCACATGCCTTGGCCTCCCAAAATTCTGGGATTACAGGTGTTGAGCCACCAACTATTCTTATTCCTTTTTTCTATGATGTTGGCTGTGGTTTGAAAGAAAAACAATCCTTTTTCGACCATTAAGAGACCAAAACAAAAAGGACTGCCCTACTCTGGAAAAAGCATCATTGATGAGCAATTAATGAGGTCACTTTTTTTTGAGATGGAGTCTCACTAAGTTGCCCAGGCAGGAGTGCAGTTGTGTGATCTCAGCTAACTGCGACCTCAGTCTCCCAGATTCATGAGATTCTCCTGCCTCAGCTTCCTGAGTAGCTGGGATTACCAGCACCCATGACCACACCCAGTTAATTTTTATGGATTTTTAGTAGAGACAGGGTTTCGTCATGTTGGCCAGGCTGGTTTCGAACTCCTGACCTTTGGTGATCTGCCCACCTCAGCCTCCCAGAGCTGGGATTACAGGCATGAACCACCACGTCCAGCCAATTTGACATTTTTATAGTGACTCTAAAACTTTTAAAACTTGACTCTACATTTATCTTTCAACTGTACTTCAAAGCATTTGGAAAATGAAATACCCTGACAACAAATGCCCAGTGAAGTATGTAGAAAACAAAGCCTTTTCATCCATGCAATTATAATGCTATAAGTTGTCATTTAATAACATACTACCCTAATGGGAAAATGTTAAAGTGAACACTCTTAAAAATTATTGTGATCTTGCTGGGCGTAGTGGCTCACATCTGTCATCTCAGCACTTTGGGAGGCTAAGGCGTGTCGATCACTTGAGGTCAGGAGTTCAAGACCAGCCTGGCCAACAAGGTGAAACCCAGTTTCTACTAGAAATACAAAAATTAGCCGGGCATGGTGGTGTGTGCCTGTAATAACAGCAACTCGGGAGGCTGAGGCAAAAGAATCACCTGAACCCAAGAGGCAGAGGACACAGTGGGCCAAGATCACACCACTGCACTCCAGTCTGCGTGTCAGAGTGAGACTCAAAACAACAACAACAAAACTAGTTTTTAAAACTTGAAGTGAAATACTCACAACATAAAATTAACCATTTTAAAGTGAACAATTCAGTGGCATTTTGTATTCACAATGTTGTAAAATCACCACCTCTATCTACTGCCAAAATACTTTAATATCCCCCAAATAAAACCTCATACCCATTTAGCAGTTACTCCCTGTCTCAACACTCCCACTTTCTGGCAACCATCAATTTGTTCTTTGTATCTATGGATTTGCTTATTCTACATACTTCATATAAATGGAATCTTACACTAAATATGTGACCTTTTGTATCTGTCTTCTTTCACTTAGCACATTTGAAAGGTTCATCCATACTGTTGCATGTATCAGTACCTCATTCCTTGTAGCTGAATAACATTCCAATTTGTGTATACACCATATACCACAATGTGTTTATCCATTCTCTACTGATTAACATTTGCTTGTTTCTATCTTTTAGTTATTGTTAAGTAGTGCTGAATATTCCTCTACAAATGTCTGAGTACAAGCTTTTCAATCCCTTTAAGTACATACCTAAAAGTGAAACTGCTGGGTCAAACATAATTCTGTGTTTAAGTTTCTGAGGACCCATCAAACTTCCACAGCAGCTGAACCATTCTGCATTCCCACGAGAATATATGAAGTATCCAATTTCTCTACATCCTCACTAACACTTGTTATTTTCCATCCTAGTGGTTGTGACCTGTTAAAACTAGTTTTAAGAATGTCTAAGGCCGGGTGTGGTGGCTCATGCCTGCAATCCTAGCACTTTAGGAGGCGAAGGCGGCAGATCACAAGGTCAGGAGTTCAAGACCAGCCTGGCCAATATGATGAAACCCTGTCTCTACTAAAAAAGTACAAAAATCAGCCGGGTGTGGTGGCAGGCACCTGTAGACCCAGCTACTTGGGAGGCTGAGGCAGGACAATCGCTTGAACCTGGGAGGAGGAGGTTGCAGTCAGCCAAGACTGCATCACTGCACTCCAGCCTGGGTGACAGAGCAAGACTTCATCTAAAAAAAAAAAAAAGAAAGAAAGAAAGAAAAAGAATATTTATAATTTGGGAGGCTGACGTGAGCAGATTGCTTGAGTCTAGGAGTTTTGAGACCAGCCTGACAACATGGAAAAACCCCATCTCTACAAAAACCACAAAAATTTAGCCAGGCATGTTAGCACATGCCTGTAGTCCCACCCACTCAGGAGGCTGAGGAAGGAGAATCACCTGAGCCTGGCGGAGGTCGAGGTTGCAAGGCTGCAGTAGTAGTAACTGTGCCACTGCACGTCAACCTGGGAAACAGAGTGAGACCCTGTCTAAAAAAAAGGCCAGGTGCAGTGGCTCACACCTGTAATCTCAGCACTTTGGGAGGTTATGGGGGGTGGCTCACCTCAGGTCAGGAGTTCGAGACCAGCCTGGCTAACATGGTGAAACCCTATCTCTACTAAAAATACAAAAAGTAACCGGGTATGGTGGTGGGCGCTTGTAATCCCAGCTACTCGGAAGGCTGAGGCAGGAGAATCGCTTGAACCTAGGAGGCAGAGGTTGCAGCAAGCCAAGATCACCAAGATCGCGCCACTGGGTGACAGAGTGAAGCTCCATCTCAAAAAAAAAAAAAAAGACTGTGAATAACAATCACTTAACTTTTGAAGGAAAGCAGAATGCCCCATTTAGTAAGACTGGAAAATGTTACTCCTATTCTCTGTCCCTTCCTGATACAAACATATGCAGAAAAAGCTCCAATAACTAGATTTCTTTTTTTCCATAGAAAGTAAGTTAAAATGTGCTAAATACCAAGAGAATGAGAAGCACAAGTCATAGGATGGGAAAAAGTATTTGCAAAAGACTTATCTGATAAAGGATTTAACCAAAATATACAAAGGACGTTTAAAATTCAACAATAAAAAACACAATTAAAACATGAGTATAAGATGTGAACAGATACCTCACAAAGAAATATATACAGATGGGGCCAGGAGCAGTGGTTCACACTTGTAATCCCAGCACTCTGAAAGGCTGAGGCAGGAGGACTGCCTGAGGTCAGGGGTCTGACATCAGTCTGGGCAACACAGGAAGACCCCATCTCTACAAAAAAATTTTTAAAACTTAGCCAGTGTGGTGGTGTGCACCTGTAGTCCCAGCTACTCAGGAGGCTAGGTGGGAGGATCACTTGAGCCCAGGAGTTCACTTAACAGTGAGGTATGATCACACCACAGCACTCTAGCCTGGGTGACAGAGTAAGACAGTGTCTTTAAAAAATAACTTTAAAAAGAACATACGCAAGCTGGGCATGGTGGTTCATGACTGTAATCCCAGCACTCTGGGAGCCTAAGGTGGGCGGATCACAAGGTCAGGGGTTCAAGACCAGCCTGATCAACATGGTGAAACCCTGTCTCTACTTAAAAATACAAAAATTAGCCAGGCATGGTGGCACGTGCCTGTAATCCCAGTTACTTGGGAGGCTGAGGCAGGAGAATTGCTTGAACCTGGGAGGCAGAGGCTGCAGTGAGCCGAGAGCCTGCCATTGCTCTCCAGGCTGGGCAACAGAGCGAGACCCAGTCTCAAAAAAAAACAAAAAACAAAAAAAAGAACATATGCAGATGGTAAATAAATGTAAAAAGAGGTTCCACATCATATGTCACCAGGGAAATGCAAATGAAACAACAAGACAACATTACTTAACATCTATTAGAACAGACAAAATCCAGAACAGAGATCACCACCAAATGCTGGTGAGGACGTGGAGCAACAGAAATTCATTCACTCACCAGGGAGAATGCAAAATGGTACACAGCCACTTTGGAAGACAGTTTGGCAATTTCTTACAAAACTACATATACTCTTACCCTATGATAACACAATCATACATCTTGGTATTTACCCAAAAAAATTAGAAACTTAAGTCATACAAAAACCTGCACAGGAATGTTTATAGCAGCTTTATTCATAATTGACAAAATCTTGGAAGCAATCATGATGTCCTTCAGTAGGTGAACGGGATAAATAAGGTGTGGTACACCACACAAAGGAATATTACTCAGTACTCAATCAAGCCATGGAAGGAACTTTAATGCATATTACTAACTGAAAGAAGCCAACCTGAAAAGGCCAAATACTGTATGACTCCAACTAGATAACATTCTGGAAAAGGCAAAACTAGGGAGACAGTAGATCAGTGGTTGTTAGGGGTGAGTGGAGAGGGAGGGATGAATAGGTAGATGATTTTTAGAGCAGTGGAACTACTCTATCTGATACTATAATGGTGGATACATTTGTCCAATCCATAGAAAATACATCAGCAAGAGAGAACTCTGATGTAAAGTACAAGCTCTGGGTGATAATCATGTACTATGGTGGGCTCACTGATTAAAACAAATGTACCACAGTGTTCAGGATGCTGACAGTGGGGGAGACTGCCTGTGGAGGCAGGGGACTGACGGGAACTCTGTATTTTGTTTTGTTTTTTTGAGATGGAGTCTCGCTCTCTCGCCCAGGCTGGAGTGCAGTGGCGTGTTCACGGCTCACTGCGACCTCCGCCTCCCAGGTTCAACCAATTCTCCTGCCTCAGCCTCCCAAGTAGCTGGGACTACAGGTGCGTGCCACCACACCCAGTTAATTTTTGTATTTTTAGTAGAGACGGGGTTTCACCATGTTAGCCAGGATGGTCTTGATCTCTTGACCTCATAATCCGCCCACCTTGGCCTCCCAAAAGTGCTGGGATTATAGGTGTGAGTCACCGTGCCCAGCTGGGAAGTCTGTATTTTATACTCAATTTTGCTGTGAACCAAAAACTGCTCTAAAAAGTAAAGTCTATTTTTAAAGGTACTAAATAGGCTGGTCGCTGTGGCTCATGCCTGTAATCCCAGCACTTTGGGAGGCTGAGGCAGGCGGATCATCTGAGGTCAGGAGTTTGAGACCAGCCTTGCCAACACGGTGAAACCCCGTCTCTACTAAAAATACAGTAATTAGCCAGGCGAGGTGGCAGGCACCTGTAATCCCAGCTACTCGGGAGGCTGAGGCAGGAGAATCACTTGAACCCAGAAGGCAGAGGTTGCAGTGAGCCGAGATCATGCCACTGTACTCTAGCCTGGGCGAGAGAGCAAGACTCCATCTCAAAAAAAAAAAAGAAAAGTACTAAATATATGCATATATATAGACACAGGGAGAAGGAGAGACAAGGTCTTGCTCTGTACCCCAGTCTAGAGTGTAATGGCATGATTACAGCTCACTGCCACTTCAGCCTCCTGAGTAGCTGGAACTACAGGAGCATGCCATCACATCTGGCTAATTTTCTTTTTTTGTAGAGATAGAGTCTCGCTATATTGCCCAGGCTGGTGTCAAACTTCTGGCCTTAAGAGACCCTCCTGCCTCAGCCTCCCACAGTGCTGAGATTAACAGGTATGAGCTAATGAGCCAACCCCTAAAATATTTTTAATTGGATTAAATAGATTTTAAAATGATATGCTAGATTACCTCAACAGATCATTAAAGGTCCAATCTAAACTCAGAAAATTATTAGTAACAAGTGATTCTCCTGCCTCAGCCTCCCAAGTAGCTAGGACTACAGGCACCCGCCACTATGCCCAGCTAATTTTTGCATTTTTAGTAGAGACAGAGTTTCACCATATTGGCCAGGCTGGTCTAAAACTCCTGACCTCAAGTGATCCCCCCACATCAGCCTCCGAAAGTGCTGGGATTACAGGCGTGAGTCTCTGTGCCCAGCCCCAAGTTCTATTCTGTAAATATAACCTAATATAATTCCCACAATAACCCTAGGAATTAGATGGTATTAGTGGATATATTTCTATTTTACACTTGAGGAAACTGGTTAAGAGGATAATTCAGACCTGAACTCCAGATGTGACTCTAACCACACCATCTGTCTCCATTTGACTGCTGCAGCACTAGCTACCATGAACTAATGCTCATGACAGTCCTGAGAATTTGCATCCAAATAAAGAACTTTTGGTAGCTTCAGTCCTTTATGGCACATGGATTCTAACAACTTAAGACTAGTAAAATGTGCTCAGAATATACAGTTAATGATTGAGCACAACACTCGAACGAGCAAGAACATGGTTTTCCCCTCTACTTTGCTGGATAACCAAAAGCTAACAGACATTCATAGCTGGTTTATGAACTGAGAGGCTATATAATATGTTAACAGCCACACCAAAACTTATTGGGCTCTGGGCCAGCAGAGCTTGCGGTTCCTCCAGATCCATATCTCAACTCATGAAGAATAAAGGATTTCTTGGGTTCCTTCACAAGTTAACAAGTACTGACATTTAGTCACTTCCACTTGAGGCAGTTAACTATACAAAAGAGATTAGCAGAAATGGTAAATAACCAAAGGTAAATAAAGGGCTTAACTGCTCATCCGCCTCAGGACAGAAAAATAACTGAATTTTTATCCTAACTCATGAAGGGAAATAAGAAAAACAGGCTTGTCAGTTAAGAGTAAGAAGCAAACTCAGCAGTTGTGAGAGATTTGAGTCTTGGCAGTGGGAGAGAGGGCCCAAAATAGATGTATTAAACATGGGCTAGGTGACAGTTCTGATCAGCATATATTTTTAGTAACTGCACATTTGTAACTTTCCCATGTCCAGTTCAACATTAAGCTAGCCAGCCTTCTGACCAGGCGTGGTGGCTCACGTCTGTAAATCCAGCACTTTGGAAGACTGAGGCGGGTGGATCACTTGAGGTCAAGAGTTTGAGACTAGCCTGGTCCGCATGATGAAACCCCGTCTCTACTAAAAATACAGAAAAAATTAGCCGAGTGTGGTGGCACATGCCTATAGTCTCAGCTACCTGGGAGACTGAGGCAGAAGAATGTCTTGAACTCGGGAGGCAAAGATTGCAGTGAGCTGAGATCACGCCATTGCATTCTAGCCTGGGCAACAGAACAAGACTACATCTCAAAAAATAACAACAACAACAACAACAAAAAGCTAGCCAGCCTTCTGAAATGTCAGAAAAGTTCTGCCTACCCTCACAATCATCCTCACAATAGATCATTATAATCAGTGCCCAGCACTAATTTTTTTTTTTCTTTTCTTTTCTTTTGTTTTTTTTTTTTTTTTTTTTTTTTTTTTTTTTAGAATTTAACTCTGTCACCCAGGCTGGAGTGTTTTGCCTTGTTGGTCAGGCTGGTCTCGAACTCCTGACATCAGGTGATCCACCCGCCTCAGCCTCCCAAAGTGCTGGGATTAGAGGCATCAGCCACCACACTTGGCCCCAGCACTGATTTTGATGCTGCTTTCTCTGTAACCAGGCAGTTACAGTTTTCACTCCCACCATTCACTTTCATTCAGCCTGCACCTCTGCCTCTGGTCAACAGGAACTTCCTCTATGCTCCACATTTGATTTGTAGGTGTGAGTGATAGTGGGGCCTGCCTCAGGAAAGCAGAAAGGAAATAAAGAAAAGAAACCTGGTGCTTGCTTCGGCAGCACATATACTAAAACTGGAACCATACAGAGAAGATTAGCATGGCCCCTGCGCAAGGATGACATGCAAATTCATGAAGCGTTCCATATTTTTAAAGTGGGCGAAGGATACGAACAGACACTTTTCAAAAGAAGACATATATGAGGGCAACAAACATATGAAAAAATGCTCATCACTGGTCAGAGAAATGCAAATCAAAACTACACTGAGATACAATCTTACACCAGTTAGAATGGCAATCATTAAAAAAATCTGGAGACAACAGATGCTGGAGAGGATGTGGAGAAATACGAACACTTTTACATTGTTGGTGGAAGTGTAAATTAGTTCAACCATTGTGGAAGACAGTGTGGTGATTCCTCAAGGACCTAGAAATAGAAATTCCATTTGACCCAGCAATCCCATTACTGGGTATATATCCAAAGGATTATAAATAGCTTTTATTATTTTAAGGTATGTTCCATCAATACCTAGTTTATTGAGAGTTTTTAGCAGGAAGGAATGTTGAATTTTATCAAAGGCTTTTTCTGCATCTGTTAAAATAATCATGTGATTTTTATCTTTGGTTCTGTTTGTATGATGGATTATGTTTATTGGTTTGCATATATTGAACCAGTCTTGCATCCCAGGGATGAAGCTGACTTGATTGTGGTGGATAAGCTTTTTGGTGTGCTGCTGGATTCAGTTTGCCAGTGTATTGTCAAGGATTTCCACATCGAAGTTCATCAGGGATATTGGCCTGAAATTTTCTTTTTTGTTGTTGTGTCTCTGCCAGGTTTTGGTATCAGGATGATGCTGGCCTCATAAAATGAGTTAGGGAGGAGTTCTTCTTTCTCTACTGTTTGGAATAGTTTCAGAGGAATGGTACTAGCTCCTCTTTGTACCTTGGGTAGACTTTGGCTGTGAATCCATCTGGTCCTAGATTTATTTTGCTTGGTAGGCTATTAATTACTGTCTCGATTTCAGAACTTGTTATTGGTCTGTTCAGGGATTTGACTTCTTCCTGGTTTAGTCTTGGGACACTCTCCTCCTTTTGTGTCTCTGCAGTCCATTATATCAGGTTTATGCCTTTGCATATTCATCACTTAGCTACCACTTATAAGTGAGAACATACAGTTTTTGGTTTTCTACTCCTGTGTTACTTCACTTAGAATTATGACCTCCAGCTCCATCTAAGTTGCTGCAAAAGCCATTATTTTGTTGCTTTTAATGGGTGAATAGCATTCCATGTTTTTTTGTATACCACATTTTTTTTATCTACTCCTTAGTCAATGAGCACTTACATTGGTGCTACATTTTTGCAGTTGTAAATTGTGCTGCTATAAACATACGTGTGTAAATGTCTTTTTCATATAATGACTTCTCTTCCTTTGGGAAGAAACTCAGTAGTGGGATTGCTGGGTCGAATGGTGAGTCTACTTTTAGCTCTTTAGGGAATCGCCATACTTATTTTCTACAGAGGTTGTACTAATTTACATTCCCATCAGCATTGTATAAATGTTTCCTTTTCTCCACATCCATGCCAGCATCTACTGTTTTTTGCCTTTAAATAATGGGCATTTTTGCAGGAGTAAGGTGATATCTCATTGCAGTTTTAATTTGCGTTTCTCTAATGATTAGTGATGTTAAGCATTTTTTCATATGTTTGTTGGCCATTTGCAAATCTTCCTTTGAGAAATGTCTATTAATGTCCTTTCCTACCTTTTTAATGGGATTATTGTTTTTTCCCACCTTTTTAATGGGATTTGAGTTCTTTGTAGATACCAAATACTGGTCCTTTGTTGGATGCATAGTTTGCAAATAGTTTCTCCCATTCCGTGGGTTTCTTTTTATTCCCTTTAACTATTTATTTTGCTGTGCAGAAGCCTCTTAGTTTAATTGGGTCCCATTTATTTATTTAGTTTTTGTTGCATTTGCTTTTGCCTAGGCTGATGTCTGCAAGAGTTTTTCCAATGTTGTCTTCTAGAATTTTTATAGTTTAAGATCTTATATTTAAGTCTTTGATCCATCTTGAGTTGATTTTTGTTTAAGGTTAGAGATAGGAATCCAGTTTTATTCTTCTAATACATGTAGCTTGCCAGTTTTCTCACCACCATTAATTAAATAGGGTGTCCACCTCCCAATGTATTGTTTATGTATGCCTTGTTGAAGATCAGTTAGCTGTATTGTATTTGGCTTTGTTTCTGGATTCTCTATGCTGTTCCATTGGTTTATGTGCCTACTTTTACACTAGTACCATGCTATTTGGTAACTGTAGCCTTGTAGTAAAATTTGAAGTTCAGTAATGTGATGTCTCCAAATTTGTTCTTTTTGCTGTAATTTTTCTAATTGCTTTGTCTATTCAGGCTCTTTTTTGGTTCAATATGAATTTTAGGATTGTTTTTCCTAATTCTATGAAAAATGATGTTCATATTTTGATGAGAATTACATTGAATATGTAGATTACTTTTGGCAGTATGGTCATTTTCACAATGTTGATTATCCCAATTCATGAGCATTGGATGCATTTCCATTCGTTTGTGTCATCTATGATTTCTTTCAACAGTGTTTTGTAGTTCTCCTTTTTGAGCAGTTTCACCTCCTTGGTTAAGTATATTTTTAGGTATTTTATTTTATCTTTTGCAGCTGTTTTAAAAGAAATTGGGTTCTTGATTTGATTCTCGATTTGATTGTTGGTGTATAGCAGTCCTACTGATTTGTGTACGATGATTTTATAACCTGAGACTTTACTGAATTGGTTTATCAAACCTAAGAGTCTTTTTGAAGAGTCCTTAGGATTTTGTAGGTGGACAATCATATTATCTGCAAACAGTGATAGTTTGACTTCATTTTTTCCAATTTTGATGCTGCTTATTTATTTCTCTTGCCTAATTGCTCTGGCTAGTACTTTCAGAATTATGTTGAATAGGAGTGGTGAAAGTAGGCATCTTTGTCTTGTCCCTGTTCTCAGGGTGAATGCTTTCAACTTTTTCCCATTCAGTATGCTGTTTTCTGTGGGTTTGTCGTATATATTTTTTATTATTTTGAGGTAGATCCCTTTTATGCCTAGTTTGTTGTGAGTTTTTGTTGTAAAGGGATGCTAGATTTTGTCAAATGCTTTTTCTGCATCTATTGAGATAATCATATGGTTTTTGTTTTTAATTATGTTTATGTGATGGATCACATTTATTAACTTGCATATGTTAAAGCATTCCTGCATCCCTGGGATGAAACCCACTTGATTATGATGAGTTATATTTTTGATATGCCATTCAATTCATTTAGCTAGTATTTTGTTGAAGATTTTTGCATCTATGTTCATCGAGGAAGTTGGTCTGTAGTGTGTGTGTGTGTGTGTGCGTGTGTTCTTTTCCTGTTTTTGGTATCAAGGTGATACTAGCTTCATAGAATAATTTACGGAGGATGCCTTCTTTATCAATCTTTTGGAATAGTTTCAGTAGGATTTGTACCAATTATTTTCTTTGAATGTCTAGGCAGAATTCAGCTGTGAATCCATTTGATCCTAGGATATCTTTGTTGGAAATTTAAAAATTACTGATTCAGTCTCACTGCTTGTTACTGATTTGTTTGAGGTTTCTATTTCTTCCTGATTTAATCTAGTAGGGTTGTATGTTTCCAGGAATTTGTACATTTACTATAGGTTTTCCAGTTTGTGTGCATAAAGGTATCCATAGTAGCCTTGAATGATCTTTTATATTTCTGTGGTGTTGGTTGTAACGTCTCCAGTTTCATTTCTAATTGAGCTTATTTGGATCTTTCTCTTCTTTTCTTGTTTAATCTAGCTAATGGTCTGTTGATTTTGTTTATTTTTTTTAAGGAATCAGCTTTTTAATCATTCACTTTTTGTATTTTTTTTGTATGAATTTCATTTGATTCTCTCTGATCTTTGTTATTTCTTTTCTTCTAGCTTTAAGTTTAGTATATTTTTGTTTCTCTAGTTCCTTGAAGTGTGACTTTAGATTGTCAATTTGTGCTCTTTCAGACTTTTTGATGTAGGCATTTAGCAATATAAACTTTCCTCTTAGCACTGCTTTTGCTGTATTCCAGAGGTTTTGATAACTTGTGTCACTATTATCATTCAATTCAAGTAATTTTTAAATTTCCATCCTGATTTCATTGTTAACCCGGATATTCAGGAGCAGATTATTTGATTTCCATGTATTTGTATAATTTTGAGGATTCCTTTTGGAGTTGACTTCTAGTTTTATTCCACTGTGGTCTGAGAACATACTTGATATGATTTCAATTTTTAAAAATATATTGAGACTTGTTTTGTGGCCTATCATATGGTCTGTCTTGGAAAATGTTCCATGCTTCTGAGAGGGATGTATATTCTGGAGCTCTTGGGTAGAATGTTCTGTAAATATCTGTTAAGACAATTTGTTCTAGTATGTCACTTACATCCATTGTTTCTCTGTTGACTTTCTATCCTGAAGATCTGTCTAGTGCTGCCAGTGGTGTAATGAAGTCTCACACTATTATGGTTTTGCTGTTTATCTCATTTCTTAGATCTAGTAGTAATTGTTTTATAAATGTAAAAGCTCCAGTGTTTGGTGCATATAAATTTAGGGTTGTAGTGTCTTCTTGTTGAGTTGATTTATTATTATTTAGTGACCATCTTTCTCTTTTTGTTTTTACTGTTGTTATTTTGAAGTCAGTTTTTTTTCTGGTATAAGAATAGCTATCCCTGCTTGCTTTTGGTTTCTATTTGCATAGAATACATTTTCCTCCCCTTTTACCTTGAGTTTATATGAATCCTTCTACGTTAGGTGAGTCTCTTAAAGACAGTGGATATTTAGATTGTGATGTTTTTGTCCATTTTGTCATCCTGTATCTTTTAAGTGGAGCATTTATACTCAACATAACATGAATATTGAGATGTGGGGTACTGTTCTCTTCAACATGTTGTTACCCAGATAGTTTTCTTTTTATTGTGTTATAGGCCCTGTGAGTTCTAAACTAAGAGGTTCTATTTTGGTGAATATCAGGCTTTTGTTTCAAGGTTTAGAACTCCTTTTAGCATTTCTTGTAGTGCATGTTTGGTAGTGACAAATTTCCTCAGCATTTTCTTGTCTGAAAATGACTTTATTTCTCCTTCATTTATGAAACTTAGTTTTGTGGGACATGAAATTCTTGGCTGACAGTTGTTCTGTTTAAGGAGGTTGATGATAGGACCCAACCCCTTTTGGCTTGTAAGGTTTTTGCTGAGAAGTCTGTTGTAAGTCTGATAGGTTTTCATTTACAAGTTACCTGATACTTTTGTCTCACTACTCTTAGAATTCTTGCCTTCATTTTGATTTTAGATAGTCTGATAACTATATGGCTTGTTGAAGATCTTTTTGCAATGAATTTTCCATGTGTTCTTTAAACTTCTTGGCTTTGGATATCTAGATCTCTAGTCAGGCCAGGGTAGTTTTCCTCAATTATGCCTTCAAATTAGTTCTTTTCTCCCTCAGGAACACCAATTATTCTTAGGTTTGGCTGTTTTACATAATACCATATGTCTTAAAAACTTGTTCATTTCTTTTCTTCTTTATTTTTGTCTTATTGCGTTAATTCAAAAGCCTTGTCTTCGAACTCTGAAATTCTTTCTTCTACTTGTTCTAGTCTATTGTTAAAACTTTCCACTGCATTTTGTAATTCCTTCAGTATGTCTATTATTTGTCGGAGTTTTGATTGTTTTTTCTGGATGATATCTATCTATCTAGAGATATTTTTTGTTCATGCCCTGAATTGCTTTTAAAATTTATTTATGATGTTTTCACCCAGAAAGGTAATTTTGAATATTTTTGTGGCAGAATGTCACATGAAATCATGGAAGCTAAAATGAATCTCTTCTTGGCAAAGTTATTATAGCTATGGCATAATAACTACATAAAAATTCATCCAGGCACTGTTCAAATCTTGGGCCTTGTTAAATAAAAGCATTACAACACAATCAATATTTAAAATAAATCCTTAAGATGCTAAAATATCTTTGTTGTTTTATTTGACATACCAAAATTGCTTTTCCTTCATTTCTTAGTATAACTCCTACAATCTGACTATATTAAAATTGCATATATGTATATATTATATATACATACTCAAAGTATACAATTATTTTTTATAGTCGTTTGAGATAATACTATATATTTTAACTTTTAAAAACTAGTATGTCATTTAAACTATCATTGTCTATGAAAAACCATTTGTTGGCATTCTACTGAGAAAAAAGAAGGTATTTTAAATACATTTTATAGTTATGTGAACTTCAAACAATAAAATGACTTTCAGGATTATAGCTGAAAACCCTTAAGAAGGTGCCAAAAAAAGGTTTAAGCTTTTTTATTTTATAATATATATATATATATATATATCTTGAGTTACATTGCTAATTGTGAAGTTTTAGAATAAAGTAATATACTTAGTTCTTGTTTTGAAAACATAGAAAGGCAAGCAAATATGTTGGTATTTGATAAGGTATAAATTCATGGTCTAGAACCCAAAAACATCTAATGTCATTTTTATTCATCTCATGTATCTTTGATCTGAGAGCATATAAAGAATTGCATTACAAGATATTATTTCTATTATAAAAGAGAAACATTCCATTTTAGGAGAGAGGAACTGACAGACCCAAACTTTGGTGTCTTATCGATGATATCTGTCTCTCTAGAAAATATTTTGTTCATACCCTGAATTGCTTTTTAAGTTTCTTTAAACATTTCTTTAACATGGGGTATGATGCTAACTAGACTGCAAAGTCATTAGAAAAATAACACAATATATTTGGAGCACCTGGCCCTCAATAATTGGTAGCTGTTATTCACATCTAGCCCAGTTTCCCCACATTCATAGTAAAAGCCAGATCTTCTAAACCCCTGCTGCTATTTCATGATTTACCAAAGCTTCTCATTGTATTGTGTTAGATATACATGTAATAGATCTCCATTACATTATTATTATTATCTACTACCCATGTAACACATCTCCATTACATTATTATCATCTACCTTATTTTTTCTAGGTTGTTGAAACTTATGCTTTTTAGAATCAATATATTTCTTTTCTTCATTATGTTTATAACTCCTGACAGTTGAAATTCAGATTTCATGAAAAGCCTACAAATTCTGTATGAAAGCAGCTTAAGTGATCTAATGATGCTTGGGAGTCTTCTTTTTCTTTGACTTCTACATATACTATACAGAAAATTATCTTGCGTAAGTTGTCATTGAGACAGTCTCACGTTGCCCTGAGCTATGAGTTATATGAATGCCCCTTTTCTTTTCTCATTGCAGGTGACACAGTTTCTTGCAACGTAACCTACCCTGGGAGGCCAGGTCCTCCAGGTTTTGATGGACCTCCAGGTAGTATCAATGAGAAGTTACTGTCTTATATACTTCCCAGAGTAAAAGAACCAGCAAGAGAGAGAAACCAATAGTGAATCCTCAGACACCTAGTTAGAACATTTCCAAAGTTATTTCCAAAGTTTTGAGGGACCATGGATAGGGGGAAACAGCATTTGTAGTAATTCGTAGTTGAGCCTCTAGTCTGCTGGTTTGAGAACACTCCAGATGGGCTTTTCAAATCTTTATGCAACAAGATTTACCTTGATTTGCTCACATATCAGTTAAAATGTCTGCCCCTTGAAAGTTTTAAAACTGTATCTTTTTTCCTTTCCTGTGCCCCAAGAGTAAAAAATGATCATTTTTAAAATTTATTATAAGTTTTACTTTCCAACATCTGATCAGAAACATTTGAAAAAAATGCCCAGATATCTCTGTCCCTGTTTGCACTTTCATGCAAAAGCTTCATTTGAATCAATCACTTATTTTTAGATGAATTAAATCCAAAATCAATCTAAAATATTTTGCCCTAACTCTTCTTTATTTCTTTAGAGTTCACTACCCATTAATTACTAGTATGAATGATAACTGACTCTCTGTTACTCTTTCTACCATCAGATTTCATGACAATAATGTGTAAATAATTTCAAAGTCTCAGTGGGCTACAACAGCAAATACTTATTTTCTATCTTATGAGTCTGCAGGTTGATTGGGTTTAGCTGATCTAAGATGGTCTCTGTTGGCTTAGAGTGTAGCTCCAAGTTAGGTTTTGGGGTTGCAACATGCATCTCTCTGCAAGGCCAGGCTTTTCTCATGTGATTGCAGAATTGCAAGGGGGCTGGCTCAGCTTACAGGTTCCCTCCACACATCTGATTGCATCAGGGTCATTCATTTCCTAATGCCCAAAGCAAGTCATATGACCAAGCCCTGGGTAAAAGGGCAGGGAAGTACACTCCACGCACCACAAGGCAATGGCAAGAGTGTGGAAATATAATTCTGTATCAGCGGAGTGGAGAATTGCAAGTTAACTGATTGAACACTCATTTTTATTTTTACTGGTCATGTGGGGAATACAAAAAGTCTGATTACTTTCAGCAGCTGTAACTTCAAGAGAAGTGAATACTCAAATTTTAATTTGACAGTTGTACCTCCATTGAAGTTTATGATTTATAAGTTATTTTAGCTGAGACAACTTCTTGTAGAAAATCACAGAAGGTTTAAAATAGATTCTCGATTACTTTTGCAAGCACTTTTTGCCTATACTTCATTTAAGGGCAAATTCAGTAAGATGCAGGGAAATAGATTTTGGCCTTTAATCTGATCTTTTCTTATCAAGATAGACACTGGCCACTATCCCTTTATCCCTACAAGGACAGACGATGGTTGCATATTTGTGTTTCAGACCTAGGATGGGAAGATACCAAAAGAAGTCATCTATAGTTGGTGGAAAAGTTCCAAAGGCTTTCAGAAAGAATCCTTCAGAGGATGGCTTCTGAGAAAGTGCCTTAACAAAATCACTCCCTAGAAAACATTTATTTGGAGCATACGGCTCATAAAATGATTTTGTAAATCAGAATAGGCAACATTCTTACTTCCATAGAGTAGAAATAGTCTAAAAGGACTTAACATAGACTTTTAAAAAATCATCTCATTTTGTTCATGTTAGATTTTGTTTTATTGAGTCTGTGTTTTCTTGTTGTTATTGTTTAGGTCCAAAGGGATTTCCAGGTCCCCAAGGTGCCCCTGGGCGGAGTGGTTTGGATGGGTATAAAGGCAGACGTGGCACATCAGGAACGTCGGAAATACAGGGTCCACCTGGTCAGTGAAGTTTTTTTGTTTTTGTTTTTTTTGTTGTGGGAATATCTATGAGGAATTTTTAAACATTTCTACAGTTAAGTGATTTCAGTAAGAAAATGGCCCAGGGATCCCTAGATAATGGGGAAGTGGTGTTTCTTGATACATAAGACCCTTATCTATATTGTGATAACTTTCAGATTATGATAATTTTATAAGTTGCCAAGAATCCTTCCACCTTCAAGCATGAGCTATTCTTTGTCTATTATGTTGTTGAAACTACTCAGTCCAGCCAGAATGTTTGCCAGAGAAGGAAAGCAGTTAGGGGAAATCATTGGCTTATAGGCAACACAAAGTTGCAGTTTATCTCTACGAAAGGTGGCAAAACAACATTACCTGTTAAATGGCCCTTAATTTTAGTAAGTACTCCCTGTATTTTTAAGAAATGTATTTTTATCAAAGTAAGTCTTATATGTATTGGTTCTCTACTTGCACATTATAATTAAAAATGTAATTTTTTTTTGTTGTTAAATAGGTTTCCGTGGTGACATGGGAGATCCGGGTTTTGGAGGGGAAAGGGGGTCCTCCCCTATTGGGCCCCCAGGCCCTCCTGGGTCACCAGGAGTGAATGGTCAGAAAGGAATCCCGGGAGACCCTGCATTCGGTCACCTGGGACCCCCGGGAAAAAGGGGTCTTTCAGGAGTGCCAGGGATAAAGGGACCCAGAGGCGATCCAGGATGTCCAGGGGCTGAAGGTAGGAAGGCTTTGCTCTCCTTTCGGTGCATGGAACTGGCTCCGTTTTGGAACAGGTCACTGAAGAATGTTTAGATTATCTTGCTTTAGGCATGTTGAATATAAACAGTTTACCTAAGTGTTTTCCCTCATATGGGGTGCTGGTTACATTTCAAATAACCTGAATCTCCAGCCTTGCCTTTGCATTGTATTGGTTGTTTTCAAATGTGGGGCAGCTCACTATAGTTTATTCAACTCAGTTTGATTCTGCAGCTACTATGCTGGTACTGCAAAGGCCAAGAGCAGGGACTGTGTAACCTGTCTGGAGCTGTTGCCAGGTGGAAGGTAGGCAGGCCTGATTGTAAGAGGAAGAGTAGCTTAGAGGCTGGAGCTGTGGGCTGGCTTTGGGGAACACTCTGTGGGAGAGCAGGGCATGAGCTGAGCCTGTAGGACAAGCTGCCTTTGGACAGGAGACAGGGTAGAGGGACTTTCATTCCAGTTGGGGTGGCAAGCAGGATATCAAACCCAGAAGGTGAAGATGGTCTGGACACTGATTCATATCCTTTTCTGAAATCACTAAGGATCCTTCAGGATCCCCAGTGGAGTTTTTCAGATTTTAATGTACTTAAAAATAACCAAGCTGGGGTGGGACAGCTCATTAAAATTATTGTCTTCAGGACCTAGGTCTGAGGAATTCTGATTCATTATTTCTGGGGTGGGGCCCCACATTCTGAACTTCAGTGGGCCTCTTGGGTGATGGTGATCAAGATGTGGACCACAGACCAGGTGTTTACAAACAACATTTTTACTCTTCTAGAAGTGGGGGGGGCGGTGTTTATTAGGCACCCCCTAGAGTACATTAGCACAGGACTCGTGGAGGTGAGGAGGAGCGTTAGCACCCTCAAGGAGCTTGCATGGAAGTTTGTAAATACAAATATTCACATACAAAGACACAATCAATTGGAAAGTAACAGGTGAAGCATGATGTAAGTCAATAAAAATAATGACGCAGTAATCTATCTCACTTGTGAAAATATATCTAAGGGAAATGTTCAGTGCAAGAAGGGTATAGATATAAAAATGCTCTTGTAGTATTCTCTACAGTAGAGGAATAATTGGAAAGAACAAAGACAGACATATACATACACACACTGTCTCTCAAAGGAATATCATTGAGCCATTAGCAATTAAAATCATATTTGTAAAGACTGCAAAAAAGTGGAAAGCATTTGCAGATTAAAATGCAACCTGAAGTGCTCCAAGAACTGAATGTGCACTGTGATTACTATTTTTAAATGTAAACATATGAACCAAAACACAAAGAAAACATAGGAAAACAAAGTAAATTTTGGGGTTAGGGTGTGGAATTATGGGGGATGTTTTTTCCTGAAGATTATGACACTGTCTTTCCTGTAAGTAGAAATTTGAGAAAGTAAGTGATGAAATCTCTTATAAAATGCAAATTCATACAGTGCAAACTGGGTTTGTAAATATTGTAGAGATTTGGTGTAAAGGCTGATGCAAAGTTAGAGGTTAATTAAAATTACAGAGAACCAAGTGGTTTCTTATTTGCATAGGCAACTTTGCAGTCCACATAACCTTATCAAGTAACGCACTTACCAATGCATTGTTTCTCTATTCATAAGGCGCTCATTACATCTATGATAAGAAAATCCATTCAGAGACTTAACCCATTTGAGCCATGATTCAGGATGAAAATGTTCACCTCCAGTGTTGATATGCATGAACAATTCATCGTGGGCCATCTGTATAGTTTTATGTCATGAATGTCATGGATGCATTGTATTACTTCAGGGCCAGCTGGCATTCCTGGATTCCCAGGTCTCAAAGGTCCCAAAGGCAGAGAAGGACATGCTGGGTTTCCAGGTGTCCCAGGTCCACCTGGCCATTCCTGTGAAAGAGGTGCTCCAGGGATACCAGGGCAACCAGGACTTCCTGGGGATCCAGGTAGTCCAGGTAAGTGTCAAGAACTGTGAAGGGTCTGGGGCTTACCCTACTTACAATTTAATAAGCTCACCCTTTACTCTTTTATGGATGCTGCCAGAAGCATGAGTCCTGAGTCAGAGACAAAGGACTTTATTACTCATGAGTTTCATGTTGGTTTGTATCATTTCCCCGTGTCACCCAAGTCTCACAGGGCAACACAGTGGGCTAGTTGGCCACATACACTGTGGGTTGCATTATATGAGAGGAGCCCTGAGCCAGGGAACCACTGCTTATAACAGCCTGTGAGAAAGCCTGCTTTTCCTATTAAGGAAAGTACTATATCATCTATCAAGGGTGCTTGCTGCAAACACAAGAGAAATTTCCCAGGTAAAGAGCATCAGGACCTTGCATTCTTGGCATATCCATACATCTTGGAAAGATATAGGAACATAAGAGACCCCTGGAATGTCTTCTAACACAAGGTGCAGGGAGGCTGTCTTAGCACATTTGCACTGCTCTACCAAATACCTTAAACTGGGCAATTTATAAAGGTCAGAAATTTATTTCTTATGGTTCAGGAGGCTGGGAAGTACAAGATCAAGCTGTCAGCAGATCTGGTGTGTCTTCCTTGTGTCCTCAGAGGTGGATGGGGCAAACAGCTCTTTTGCAACTCTTCAATAAGGTGACAAATCTTTTTCATGAGGGCTCTGCCCTTATGACTTAATCACCTCCCCATGTCTTCACCTCTTAATGCTACAATATTGGTGATTAACTTTCAACATACGAGTTTTGGAGTGACACCTTCAGAACACAGCAGGGGCTATGTCCAATATGATCTTCATTTTGCCATTCACATTGTTTACTCTGTTGTTTAAATCCCATTGCTTCTATCCAAATGCAGTAATATACCCACTTGAAAAATTTAAGATTGAGGCAAACTTTCCACTACAGCCATGTTTCTAGCACCAATAACACTGGACATTGGCTCTGACTTCTGACTGAAGTTCACTTGGCTGTAGAGCTTCAGGAAAAACCTGGAAAATTTTCTTCTGTTAGTTTCCCTCCACCAAGAGTAAATACAAATACAATGTTTGTTCTTTCTCCCTGTTTTCCATTACAAATATTTTTATAATATTTTACACAAATATTTTTATAATCCTCACTCATCCCTACTGGGAAACATTCATTCAAGTGGTCTGCCCTTCTATTTATAGCATCTAGAAAAATGTATTCTTAGATTGATGGAAAGTTGCTATGTTATTTTAGATAACAAATATTGTTTTACTGTTGTTTAATGCATTGTTTAAGCTACTGTATGCTTTTCCTGCCAGGTGTGAAGCCAGTGTTCAGCCTTCACACACTGTGGTCACTGTGGTTTGTCTTAGGTGCTCCAGGTGAGAAAGGACAGCTGGGAGATGTGGGGCCTCCTGGACCAGCTGGAATGAAGGGTCTCCCTGGACTCCCAGGACGGCCTGGGGCACATGGACCCCCAGGGCTCCCAGGAATCCCAGGTCCCTTTGGGGATGATGGGCTACCTGGTCCTCCAGGTCCAAAAGGTAGGCAGTGCTTTTCCATTACGTATGTTCCCCCGTCTTAGAAACGTGATCTCCACTGCCAAGTGAAGCCTGGACAGATGACCACAGAGAGAGAGTTACCTGTTAGTCTGGCTTTGTCCTTCTCTTAATGATGCCTCTCTGGCTCTTGTCCTCTGTATCATTATTTCCAGTGGCAGAATGATTCTGTGCTGGTCAGTGGGAAAGGGGGCTTAAAGGTGTTAGGGCCACGGAATTCATCAACACTTCAGAGGACTGAGTAGCACAGTAAAGTCCTAGGGTTGGGGCAGATGCATTTTCATTTCGGATGAGGTCCCCAGCTCTCATCCCCACCCTCAATTAGGAGATGAGGACTCAGATATAACAGGGGCCACACGTCAGGTCTGTTGATAGAAAACTGAGGACAGGCTTTCTCTGTATCCCAGGCTAGAGGGCAGTGGCAGGATCATAGCCCACTCTAGCATCTAACTCCTGGGCTCGAGTGATCCTCCCACCTCAGCCTCCTGAGTATTAGGACTACAGGCATGTGCTCCCACGCCTGGCTGTTTTTTTAAATTTATTTTAGAGACAGGATCTCACTATGTTACCCAGGCTTGTCTTGAACTCCTGGCCTCAAGGATCTTTCTGCCCCAGCCAAGCCCTAGCTATTAAATGCAGTGAGGTTGATGTCTATTGTTTCCTTTGAATACAAACTCAGAGTTAGCCAGGAGTTTGCATCTCTAGATAAACTACAAAGAATACAAATATAAGAATCATACTAGCCTTTAAAATGTTTTCCTAGGGCTGGGCATGGTGGCTCAGACCCATAATCCCAGCACTCTGGGAGGCCAAGTTGGGTGGATCAGTTGAGGCTAGGAGTTTGAGATAAGCCTGTCCAACATGGTGAAACCCTGTCTGTACTAAAAATACAAAAATTAGCCGGGTGTGGTGGCTCATGCCCATAATCCCAGCTCCTCAGGAGGCTGAGGCACGAGAATCACTTGAACTTGGGAGGTGGAGGTTGCAGTGAGCTGAGATGATGCCACTACACTCCAGCCTGGGTGACAGAGTGAGACTCTGTGCACACCCACCCACCTTCCCGCCGGAAAAATAAATACAAAATAAAATATTTTCCTAAAACTTTATGCTCTCATTTCACCAGGACCCCGGGGGCTGCCTGGTTTCCCAGGTTTTCCTGGAGAAAGAGGAAAGCCTGGTGCAGAGGGATGTCCGGGTACAAAGGGGGAACCTGGAGAGAAGGGCGTGCCTGGCTTTCCTGGAGATCGGGGCATGAGAGGGGTCAAAGGTAAATAAAACACAGCCGTGCAACATGCATTTGTTTCTAGCATTTGATCCAAACCTAGAAGCGTGATCTCTGAAAAATAAAATAGGATTTTTCTGAATGTTGGATTCCTCTTCCTTTTAGTTCTATGGTGCTTGTTTTAGAAATTTAAACAAAATTTATTTTCTTTACCTCTTAATCTTATTACTTATAGATGGCAAATGAATTGCTCTGTTCACTGAAAAAATTAACAAGTGTTTTTTAATGCACTGATTTATAGCTTCTAGGTTTCAGAGAACTTTCTCACCTTTTGGGAAGGGGGACTCCTATTTGAGTTAGAGCAGAGGTTGGTAAGCTCTTCCTGTAAAAAGCCTGACAGTAACAATTTCAGGCTTTGCAGACCGTCTGGTCTCCATCACCATGACTCAAGTCTGCTTTCGCAGCATGAAAGCAGCCACAGACAACACAGAAACAAAGGTAAAATAAAGTTTTCAATAAGATGGTGTGTATGGATACTAAGATTTGAATTTCATATAATTTTCACACCACAAAATATGACCGTGTTTTTGAGTTTTACCCCTCAACCCTTTCACATGTGTAAAAACCATTCACATCTCATGGGCTGTACAAAAACTGGCAGCAGAAGGGATTTGGCCCACGGGCTGCAGTTTGCCAACCTCTGAGCTACCATGAGTCCACTTTCATCTGGGCCACGAATAGAGTTTCCCCAAGCTTCATTTGAAAGAAATGTTTTCTTTACTACGAAAAATGAGTTTTGAGACCAATGGTTTAAATATTATGTCCCTATCCCTGTTAAATGTTTAGTCTTATTCCTTAGCCCTGCGGCACGAACAGGTGAAGATAATATTTCCTTTCCAGTGTTGAGAAAAAATGCTCGACAATTTTCAGACACAAGGACTTTTGCCCTTAAAGCCTTTTGGGCAAGTAGTCTCATATCGAATTAAAATTACCTTTTCTTCTTAGTTGATTGATGCTACCACAATTTTTTTTTTACTAGCTTGTAAATTATTTACGTAGAATCAAGGAATCAATCAGTCACTCTTTGCCAACTTAGATGAGTGATGTTTGCTGTGCTATTATGCTACTGTACAATTATCCTACTAAAAATTAAAATTTGGACTAATCCCAGTGATGGGCTAGTAAACTAGTTCTTTGAAGTTAAAAAAAAAAAAAAAAAAAAAAAAGAGCACCGTGGTTTGTAGTGTTTGCTGAGTCCCATGGTGTAAATACTCCCACCATGGTTGATTTGAAGTTAGCAGTGGTTTAACAACTGGCTTGCAGGGTTCTTGAATTGTGGTAATTAGCACATTAAACTGGTAGAAGCCCATGCCTACATACTGCTATAGCTGGGCAGTGCTTACGAAATCAGGCAGAAGTTAAATATGCCCTTCCTACCTTTTGGAAGTCAATGTGAGGAGTGCCATACTTATCTGTTCTTTTAATATAAGGAAAGTAAGAGAGGATGGCTAGGAGATATGGAACTGGAAATATGAGATGGGCAAATTCAGATTTTATAGAATAAAGTGACATTTTTTTTGTTGGAACTTTTCCAATTTCTCTTAACCTCAGTGAAGACCTCGACTAGTTTGGTTGAATTTTCACTGAGCATATCTGGTACACCAGCCTCCGTGGCTGGACAAGTGGGGTCAGGAATGTAAAAGATAACTGACCTTTCTTTAGAAAATCAGCCAACGATGGTGACATTTTGTGATCTACATAAATACAGCTTTGTAGGTTAAGTGGGAATTTGTGAACTGAGAGTGAAGTGTGGTAATGGATGGATTATGTGTGTGATGTTCCTGTTCATTTTGCTCTTGCATAATTCATATCTAAAGGAGCCATAGGACCTCCTGGAGATGAAGGAGAAATGGCTATCATTTCCAAAAAGGGAAAACCCGGGGAACCTGGATCTCCTGGAGATGAGGGACTCCCAGGAGAAAGAGGTAAACACTTAGAGTTTTTAACCATATCAAATAAGTTGACATCTTTTTTTTTTTTTCTAACCTCCCCATTCTATATTACAGAGTTTTTTTTTTTTTTTTTAAAAGAATGAAAGAGAGAAAGGAAGAGGAAGAGATTTTAGAAAAAGAGAGAAAAGGAGAAAGAAAGAAACAGCAAAAGAAAGAAAAAATGAAAGAGAAAGAGGAAGAGATAAGTTGACATCTTTACAGATCACATATGTGTTAGGCAACTTTCCTCAATCATGCTGAGATTAGAAAAGGCCTTTTTTTTTGAGACCGAGTTTCACTCTCACCACCTAAGCTG
>CAUYQU010105053.1:0-52040 GCA_963574635.1 Cheracebus regulus
GGCATGATCTCGGCTCACTGCAACCTCCGCCTCCCGGGTTCAAGCAATTCTCCTGCCTCAGCCTCCTGAGTAGCTGGGACTAGAGGCTGTGCCACCACGCCCAGCTAATTTTTGTATTTTTAGTAGAGATGGGGTTTCACCATGTTGGCCAGGATGGTCTCAATCTCTTGACCTCGTGATCCGCCCACCTCGGCCTCCCAAAGTACTGGGATTACAGGCGTGAGCCACCAGGCCTGGCCGATTTTCCTTAATGTACATTTAAATAGGTGCTTGTGCCTAGTGGCTACCATGTTGAACACACAACTTTACCTTATACTGACGCCCTGTATTGCCTGGATTATATTCCTTCAGGAACTGAATACGAAGCCAATAGATCTGCTTATTTTACTTGCATAAGTCTTCTCTTTAGAGCTGAACCCTCAGTGTAAGAAAAGAGAGACAGGAAAAACCCACTTGTGTGGCCATACTATTGGCACACAGTGCTAAGCACAGAGGACATCAGTCTCAATGAATTCCTGCTAAAAGCAGCAGAGGTGGAAAACAAGGCCTGGAGCACTTGGAGGCCTAAGTGGATGGTGCCCTGCTATTGGGTGTAGGGTAGAAGGTGGATTCCCAGGAAGAAGCTAATAGCTTCCCTGTTACAGAAGTCAGCACCTAGAGCCCAGATGAAGACAGACTTTAGTCCTGGCCAAGTACATACTTAAACTCCTCTGAGGCCTTCCTGCCATTTCCCGGAATCCTCTTACACCTCCCAAATGGCTCACAGTTCCAGAGCGCATGTCTGAGGCACAGGGCAGAGGGATGATTACAAAGCAGCAGTCCAGCCGGAGCAGAAACGCCTGGGGTGTTAATTAGAAGCATTAACTGTAGCATTCCTCAGAACCCATGAACTCTCTCCTCCCTTCGCCAAGCCCCAGAAACACCCTCTTTGGGATTTTCCCTCTGAAGCAGTAAGAACAGCAGAGGGGAAAAGAGAAACAGCTGAGCAGAAGAATCTTTGACATGTCCCGAACTTGCAGCTTGTCCTTGGGCTCTGCCCTCCAGTCTCGGGTGTTTCTCATTGGGACAGGCAGTGAGGGACAGGGTGCAGGGACACGCAGGAACAGATTGAAAGGAAAAGGGGCAGGCCTTTAATTACGCCTGTAATCCCAGAACTTTGGGAGGCTGAGGTCAGGAGTTCGAGACTAGCCTTGCCAACGTAGTGACGTTCCAACTCCACTAAAAATACAAAAATCAGCCAGGCATGGTAGTGCATGCCTGTAGTCCCAGTACTTGGGAGGCTGAGATGGGAGGATCACCTGAACCCGGGAGGCAGAGGTTGCAGTGAGCCAAAATCGCACCATTGCACTCCAGCCTGGGCAACAAGAGCAAAACTCCATCTCAAAAAAAAAAAAAAAAAGAAAGAAAGAAAGGAAGGAAAAGGGGCAATGGGGCCCTTGAGACAAGAAGACAGAAGAGATAAAAAGGCTAAGGCCTATTTAAAAATGCTCATAGTGGGGTGGGGGAGAAAAAACAAAGAATGTTCATCAGAGCTTCCCAAGGCCCACACCCACCAGGTCAATTAGGGATTTCAAAACAGATGAAGGTCAAGTTGGAAGCGAAAGACAGAAGTGAAGATAGAGGGTCTGGGGAGGCTGGACACTGTACCAGGCAGTCTGTACATTTGGCACTCTGGAAGGTCTTTGTGTGGAATTTGAAGGGGCCCTTGTACCTTCCTTTAAGGTGAAGTGGCAGATAGAGTGCAATGGAGATACCTGCTATCACCCAGGATGCCCAAGCTACCACTGGAAGATGTCCTTGGGCTGGCTCAGGGTCAATAAGAAGAGTTGGAAGGTACCTGGAGACCTGAGTGCATTACAGATGGACACCTCAAGGTGACATAGTCCTTACCCAGTCTAGGAGGGGTGTATTAGGCCATTCTGGCATTGCTATATAGAAATACTTCAGACTGGGTAATTTATCAGAAAAGGGGTTTAATCGGCTCATGGTTCTGCAGGCTCTACGGGAAACAGTGCTGGCATCTGCTACCGAGTAAGCCTTGGGAAACTTGCAGTCACAGTGAAATGTGAAGCAAGAACAAGCATTTCACACGGCAAAAGCAGGAGGAGAGAGAGAGGTGGGGTGGGGGGATGCCACACACTTTTAAATGACAAGATCTCATGTGAACTCAGAGCAAGAGCTTACTTATCACCAAGGGGATGGCGCAAACCACTCATGAGGCATCTGCCCCCATGATCCAAACACCTCCCCCCACCCCGGTCCCACCTCCAACTGAGGATTACATTTCAACAAGAGCTTGGGCAGGGGGGAAATATCCAAAGTAGATCAAGAAGGAACTGTTTGGGATCTATGTACTGTACTCCATCATCTGTAGCACACCCAGGCCCCACCTCCTATGCCCACATCTGCTCCCCTGTCCAGGGAGACGCAGTCCTCAGTTTAGGTGGCCTGGAGCAAAAAGAGCTTAGCCTCTTCAAAGCTGTTTCAGGAAAACAGAATGTCTTCCCTCTTCTCTGAGTTCTGCCCTCTCTTCCTCTCTCCTGGGCCTTCAGAGACAGGCTCTGCAGGGTGGGATCCTCAGCCTCATCACTTCTCACCTCTCTCCTCACTGACTCCACCTCCGCCACTCCACATCCCTCCACAGAGACCACCAGTGACCCATCTGTGGCCAAACTGAACAGAAACAGCTGAGGCCACATCTTACCTCTGAGAGGATGCCTTCCCACTTCATGAACTGCTTTTATGCCTTCTTTTTCTTTTCTTTCTTTTTTTTTTTTTCCTTTTTTCCAGACAGAGTCCTGCTCTGTCGCCCAGGCTGGAGAGCTGTGGAGCAATCTCAGGTTCAAGCCTCCCATGTTCAAGCGATTCTCCTGCCTCGGCCTCCCAGGTAGCTGGGACTACAGGCGATCGCCGCCACCACGCCCAGCTAATTTTTTGTATGTTTAGTAGAGACGGGGTTCCACCATGTTAGCCAGGATGGTCTTGATCTCCTGACCTCGTGATCCACCCACCTCAGCCTCCCAAAGTGCTGGGATTACTGACGTGAGCCACCGCGCCCGGTCTCTTTCTACGCCTTCTTAATATAGTGTTCTCCTCACCTTTCCAATCCCGTGGGGCCCCTTCCTTATCCCTCATAAGCCCAGATCACGCGGTGTCGGGGTCCCTTCTCACTCTCCCTGCGCCCCCCAGGGGAGCTTTCCTTACACCTTCTGGCCTCTCCTGTTGTCGCTTTAACCATCATATCAACAGCACCAGCCCAAAGCTGAGCCCTGGGTTCTTGTTTCCAAGTCCTCAACAGCATTGTCCACATATTCTGCAGATATTTCAAACTCAACATGTCCAAAATTAAGATGATTCTCTCTTTTGCCCTTGAAACTTGATTGCTTTTGTTATATTTGCAAATATTCATTACTTCTCTACTCTTTGACAAAGGTTCAGCTCCTAATGAGGGGCGGTTTTGCATTTATTTCCCTTCCTCCGGTTAACAGTACATGGGTTTTCATTCAGGCAAGACCCCTCTCCCCACAGCCCATATGCCACTGGAGAAATCGGTGCCAGGCGTGAGCCTTGGTTTTCAGCACATCCCCTCCCCCTAGGCACCAAGTTTGGTTTAGGAATAGGCAGCACGTGGCCCAGTTTGAGCTAGGGAAATGTGAGGAGACATTGCCTGGGAAGGAACTGTCGTCTCACACTTATAAACTCCTTGGACAGCTGCTTTCTCATCCCGGATATAAATAAGAAGGCATGTAACTCTCAGAACATTCTGGCAGCCACCCTGTGATCATCAGGCAGCCAGTCTTAGGATGAGGCAGATACCTGGGAGCCTGAGAAGAAAAAGAGAAAAAACTAGGTCTTTGGTATTACGACATTGTTGAACTTCTGGATCAAGCCTCACCTGAAGATCACCTTATTACTGGGGTTGTCAATAATTTTTTTTTCTATGTTAAGACTGTTGAAATGGGGTTTGCTATTGCAGCCATACCTGTTTTTATCGCACTTTGCAGATAAATTGCAAATTGAAGGGTTGTGACAACTCTGTGTCAAGCAAGTCTATCGGCACCATTTTTCCAACAGCATGTACTCACTTTGTGTCTCTGTGTCAGCATTTTTTAACAAAAAAGTATGTACAGTACAAAACGTATGTACATTTTTATACATTATACTATTGTACATTGAACAGACTACAGTAAAGTGTAAACATAACTTTTATATGCACTGGGAAACCAAAAAATTCATGTGACTAGATTTATTGCAGTATTCACTTTGTTGCGGTCATCTGAGCTGAACCTGCAATGTATCCAAGGTTTGCCTGTACTTGTAACCAAAACATCCTCAGTGGTAGAACTAGTAGTAGATATTCAATAACTATTTGTTAAATTGAACCAACTCCTAAAAATGCATTCATTCTACATTGGTCTTCAGGTGATCCAATGCCTTGATCCCATTAAACTACACATATCTCATTAAGAAGCACTTCAGCTGGGTACAGTGGCTAACTCCCGTAATTCCAGCACTTTGGGAGGCCCAGGTAGATGGATCACAAGGTTAGGAGATCGAGACCATCCTGGCCAACATGGTAAAAACCTGTCTCTACTAAAAATACAAAAATTAACTAGGCATGGTGGTGCCTGTAGTCCCAGCTACTGGGGAGGCTGAGGCAGGAGAATTGCTTGAACCCGGGAGGCAGAGGTAGAGTGAGCTGAGAGCTGAGATCGTGCCATTGTACTCCAGCCTGGTGACAGAGCGAGACTCCATCTGAAAAAAAAAAAAGCACTTCAGTGGCAGAGACTTCTTTATTTCGTTTAGAAGTTTACAGTGATAGTATAATAGTAGGCCTCTTGAAGTGCCTCAGATCACACCATAGAGGCAGCTGGCTATGCTGCCTGCACATGAGCCCAATTCTCTCTCCATTTCAATTTTCTTGTCTCTAAATCCAGGCGATAAAACTTGCACTTTCTTCTACCACCCTGGGGTCATGAAAAAGTTAGGAAACCAAATGTATTACATTTTGTGAGGTTTTGTTTTCCACTGCAAGAAGTATGGATGCTGTCCAGGTGCGGTGGCTCATGCCTGTAATCCCAGCACTTTGGGAGGCCGAGGTGGGCAGATCACTAGGTCAAGAGATAAAGACCATCCTGGCCAACATGGTGAAACCCCGTCTCTACTAAAAGTACAAAAAATTAGCCGGGCATGGTTGTGCGTGCCTGTTGTCCCTTGAAACTGGAAAACAGAAGTTGCAGTGAGCCAGGATCGCACCACTGCACTGCAGCCTGGTGATAGAGCGAGACTCTGTCTCAAAAAAAAAAAAAAAGAAGAAGAAGAAGAAGAAGAAATGTGGATGCTATCTATATAAAGCAAGACTCCTCACCTTTGGAGCGGCAACTTCTCTCTTGGGAAACTTGTGAGAAGAGCTCTTAGGTTTGCTCCTTACACTGAGGAAACCTCTAACAACGTGTCAAAACCACAAACAAAACTATAATTCATTAGGGCCAAACAAACTTATTAAATGCTGATAAAATCGTTAAAATGGGCAGGTTGAATTAGATCAGAGGTTTCCCACCACATTGCGATAACACACTGGTGAATCACAATCCCAGGTGCAGCATGCGTTACAAGTACTCGCTCACTAATAATTGTCCAAGTTTTTTATTTACTGTAGTGAACAGCTATTGGTTTTGCCCACTCTACTTCCATTCTCCCATTTTCTAGTAACCACCCTCAATCTTCCTTTGGGGAATACCCCCGTAGCCCCTCTTAGCCCCTCTTAGTCCATATGGTTCAAATGATGCTGATCCCACCTCCATCCTCATTTCCATCCTGGAGAGAAAGGAAGAGAGAGAGAATACAGTGCTAGGCAATCAGCATATCCCACTGCCCTGAAGACAGTGGCTGATTCAAGGACCGGGGGACAGTGATACCAAGTCGGTCCAGTGAGTCTTAATCCTACAACTCAACACTGAAACTATTGGGAGAAGAAAGCTCTCTTTACACAGAGGGTGCTAAGCTTTGAGGATATAAGCCAAAGCCTGCCAACAGCATTTATCACTCCTGAAAAGATTCAATCCGACAGTGTCAATATAAAGAAAAGCAGAACCTAGAGATGAATAAATAGTCTAAGTCCTGACGAAACCATTTGATCCCCTGGATCTAGCCGTGACTAAAGCATCTACTACTGGATATTCTTTTATTTCACAAGTCAATAAAAATCAACTCTTGCTTGAGTCAGTCTGGGTCAGGGTTTTGTTCCATGTGAGAATCTTGAGTTTGCATTTTTGAGAAATAAATTAGAGTGAAATCAAGGTTACCCTTGTAATAACTTATCTCGTTTGCATTCTGGTATGCTTTCTGGAGTGAGTGAGAGAGAGTGGGGTGGAGAAGGAGCCAAAGCCAGCGATGGCATTTTGCTGACAGTTTAGGTGCCTCTTAAAGTGAGAAACCAAAAATCTGAGCCACCCAAGTAATGTGTCCTACTCCTGCCCACGATTCATCTGTGCATCCTCACAGGATAAAAACTGAAAGTTCTTTACTATTATTTCTGAAGTTCCTTCCAGCTCTACAACTTCCAGAGTGTCTAAAAGACTTTTATCATCAAAGTACATTTCTGTTTATGGCTTTTTGTATTTCCTTAAGCATTCCCCACCCAACCCACAGCAACATTTGCACTACGCAACCCTAAGTACTCAACAGCCATTATGATAGCACTTCACAGATGGAGAAACTGAACCTGAGAAAGGTGAAGTGACTTGCTCAGTCACAGAGCAGGGGAAATGCAAGTTTGCTTCCTAACCAGCGCCCTTTCTTCTTCCTTCTGCAAGAGCAAAATGAGATCATAAATAGGAAAGCACTTTGAAAAGAAAGAATCTCTATTGATACCAGATGTATTATTATAAAGCCAAACCTAAGCATAGGGTGACCTTGTTGTCACCCCCAGAGGTGGAGATGCTTACAGATCTGGCCTGCGTCATCTCCAGGTACCCTGGGGAGAGTATCCGGGGCTTTCTCCAGCAGGGTTAAGTCTTGCATGCTCCTGACATCACTTTCTCCAGAGGGGACCCATCAGAAAGAAAAGAGTGACATCCCCTCATTCCTTAAAAACATCACCCCCTGAATTTTGCACAACTCGGGCCAATCCAGATGTCAGAAGGTAATAGTGTTGATGTCAGGATTTAAAATTTATAGACAGTGTGGACATATGTGATGGTTTGTTTGGGGAAATGGTTTTGTCATGTGCAAGATATATGGCACCAGATGAAACGTCCTGACAATATTACACGGCTGGGGAGGAGGGGGTGAAGAAGGATATTATTTTGAAAGTACACTGTTATGACACTTAAAAAATTCCAGAGTGAATGCTGAGAAGATCCAGAGGTTAATATGATGCTGGAACATGCAGCTGTGCAGGACCATAAAGAATCATCCATTTTGTATCACAAAGTGCATTTTTCATCTTCTTCTCCTTCAGATCATGGAATTTGGGGCAGGGGCATTTGAAGCAAATTTAAGCACATTTAAAAGAGACAAATACAAAAGTAAGAATTAAGATTCATCTTTTTGAAATTTTGAAAATAATCCAAATAATCTAAAAATAAAAATTGGTCCAAAATGGCAAGATTTTCGACCTGCAAGCCCAGTGAACTATAAACCTGGTTTCTTCTCTTGTCAGCTGGCCAACATAAATGGCTGCCATCCTTTGCCAAGAGGAATCTTATATCAGGAGATTTGTTTGTTTTCTACTCATTTGTCTCATAAAGTGCAACCCTAACAAATGTAGCTTCCTTATACTTAGATGCAGTAAAGTTTTGCAGAGGGCTCATTATGTATAGGCTTTCACACATCTGCTATTTTAAACCTCACAACATCTCTAACAGGTAGGTAATGCCATCCTCATTTCACAGAGGAGATAATGGAGGCTTAAAGAATTTGAGTAGCTTGCCCCTGGTTATGTAGTGAGAAAGCTGCAGAGCCAGAACTCTCATTCAGGGCTTCCATCTCCGCTCCACCACAACCAATGGGGCCAAAAGAGATGAATCTGACTGCATTTGTGCATGCAGTCATTGGTCTTCAGGCATGTGTCAGACACTGTGCTAGGCACTAGGTCAGTGAGGGCAGGAAGATTCCAGAACCAAGATTTCACAGGGCAGGCAAGGCTATAGCCTGGGGTCGGAAGTTCCAGATCAGTTCCAGCAGGCATCAGTATCTGGAGATTTGCATGGCAATGAGAGATGGACAGGGCTGGGGAGTGATATCCTTCCCCTGGATGGTGTGTTGAACAGCACAAACAGAGCTAAGAGTGCTTCCCTTCTAGGTTAGGTTAACTTCACACCAGAAATTATGGAGATTCATCGCAAGGATAGAAATAGAAGTGAGAAAGGTCAGCCAAGTCTGTAGGCTCCTCATATGAACCAAACTAAACCACCAGACTGCACAGAAAGAAAAAGAACCATGACCCAGCATAGGGAGTTTGGGAGTCGTAGAGAGTTGTTTGTTCTTGATTTGGGGTCTGGAAGCTGGTAGTGGAATCAGCAGGTTACCTCATGGACTTTCAGATCGGGTGCTCACTGGTCCCTGGCATCCTACCGTGATGATGACTCCGCTGTTTCCTTCCTCCCTCCTTCTACTGCAGCTGCTCCTGTTGCAACTGACCGATCCCTTTCCACCCTCCTTCCCTCACCATAGACCTGCTTGTTCAGGACTTCTACCACTTCATGAATCCTATTTACTGGTTTTTTCTGTGTATCTTTTGACTTTTGTTCTTTCTACTAACCGACTCTCTCACTCTCTCTTACTGATTATGCTCTCACTCATGAGAGAGAAACTCTGATTGGTTCACTTAATCACTATTTCCCTCTGGTGCAAAAGTCTTGTACCAGGCTGCTTTTTAGACTGTGGGCCGACCTATGCACTAGCTGACCTTGGGTCAAGTGCTCACTCCTGATCCAATCAGCTATGACGCTGGGGATGGGGTAGAGGTGGGGTCCTATGGGACACAGCATGACTACCTATCTGTGCATAAAGAGTTTAAGACCACTTCCTCAGCAAGGAACTGCAGGTGTAGGGTTGCCAGATGAAAAACAAGATACACAGTTAAATCTGAATTTCAGATAAACAGTGAATAATTTTCTAGAAGTATGCCCCATAGATGGCATGGGACATACAAATATTATTTGCTGCTAGTGGAAATGTAAATTTAACAAGATGTCCTGTATTCTTATTTGTTAAATCTAGGAACCCTATATAACGGGAATTATTAGAAGTTGTAGATGTCCCTCGAAGGCTTGACCAGTTCAAAAGAGAAAGGAGGTAGGGGAGCTAAGGCCATGGATGCAGAGAAGGACATCTAAACTAGTCACCAAAATCAAGGACAGGAAGCAGGTATAGAAAACCAGAGATGATAAACCCAGGGATTCCAGAGAAGGAATCCATAGGTAGGAGAAGTAGGAGGAGGCTGGTCCTATGTACATGACCAGTGCAGAAAACTGTTGTCCCCAGCTAGCTTGTAGGTGATCTCCACAGGCAACATGTGGGAGAGGGCCCTGGAAGACAGGCAGGCAGGAGGATTCTGCTCATGGGTTCATCCAGACAAGGGACATAACCAGAGCCTGTCAACGGAAAGAGGGAGATGCTAATGACATTGTCCAGTCTCCGGGACTACTTGGCTTACAAAACCCTAGCACAGAGAATACAGAGCAGAACATTTAAGCAAAAGCTCAGTTGTTTCAATTAGGCAAAGGTAGCCATAGGCTGTAGGTCAGGAAGCAAGCAAGTCTCTGGAACATAGCCCATACCATTGGGATACCAGACTCAGATGAGCACAATTGAGGTCCTACTTCTACAGGCTGGAGACTCTGAACAACCATCTGCCAAGATAAAGGGTGGGCTCAGGAACCAAAGAAGGCTTCAATTTCCTAGTAAGTGAAGCAAAGGAAGGCTGGGCTTGGCAACTCACAGTGTTAAAATCTTTTCAATCTTCACTTCCTGGGACACTGGGGAGTCAAACCAGGATGAACTTCCCAGAGTTGGGCCTGAACATGGCGCTGAGAGAAAGAAAGTCTGAGACCTGAATGAGTGGGGAGCAGGAATCAGATTCCAAAGTTTCAGCAAAGAAAACAAGGCAAGATCACAGGAGTAGTGAGGGAGACGAGGCCTAGAAAGATCCTCTCAGATAAATGTCCCTAGGGTGCCTGCATCAAACCTGTGGGCAGGCGGATAGGAGCGAAACTCCCATCTGTTTGGTGTGGGCTTTGGTTTGTTTTTTGATTGTTTTGCACCACACTCCACACTTTATTTACTAGTTTACCTTTACTAGCTGGATTGCATGCTAATATTTTCTAATATCTACATCTCTTTTATTTCATTTTTATGTTTTTTAGAAATATGACTCACTACATTGACTTCACAGCCCATAATGGTTCATACCTCATAGTTTGAAAAACATCAGCATAGATTACACTCAGTGTATCCTTGGACTACTCATTTTTTTAATCACTGGCCCTTGGTAATGACCCGTTTTGAGATGTCTGCCCTTATCATACAACCCCTTCTCTGAGGACTGTGTCCCACTTCCCCCAGATGGGCTCCCCAAAGGCAGTGAGGCTCTGGACCTATGTGCCTACAACATAGTGTTTTCCATCTGAGCATATCTGATTGGAGAAGAGTGGACAACTGGCCCAAAATGAACCAGCAAATGTTTTCTCCCAGAAATATGGAATTCGGCCATTGAGATAATAATTGGATGGCAGTTGGTGGTCCTTGAGACAGGACTGTACAACATATGGTTGCACAGGTTGTGGACTACACAACTCTAGAAATTACCAATCACATACACTGTAGGTAAAAGGTGCTCTCTAGGGTGGCTTAGTATACAACCTATACAACTGTACATGACAACCCTGCTGGAGCTGAAAGTTAATTTAGTTCCAGGGCTAAAATAACTGCATTCTATCAAGCACATATGAAACAAAGTTAAAAAAAAAAAAAAAAAGCTTTTATGATATTACCAGCTAAAACCTAAATTTATTTTAGAGAAAGAATTACCTTTGTATGGGAAAGTACCATGATAAACTTCTCAGGAAATCTTTCAATAACAAACACAAGTTGATGCCAAGACATCAAAGAAGGACAAAAGACACTTCGCTGGAGATAAAGAAGAAATCTTCTCAGTTTTTCTCTTAAAATGTAGAGAAAGAGTTGAACGATCCTATATTAGGAGGAAGCTGGTAGACCTGCCTGCAATGCCAATCTATAAGCAGTAGTGAAACTTCAGTAGGATAATTAAAATGTCACCAAAAATCCAAAGAAAATTGGAAAATTTAGGCTAACAACACCCAGAAAGAAAGGGATACATTTTGAATGAACACTCTGATAAGCCACATGGGGTTGGGGTGAGTCCCCAGGGACATGATTACATAAAAACAGATATTTGGTTTTTAAAAAAAAAAAAAAAAATTCTAAAAAGGGTGGGTCGAGCAAAATGCATTAATTCTATTTTATTCTATGTATTTCTTCTATTTTAGTAAGGTGTGCATATTGGGGCTGGAGCTGAATTGCTCAGGATGACAAAGTAGAGGCTGAGTGTGATCGTCCTACTTCGCTTTGTACCCCAGGCAGGATTCTGCCTCTCCTCCAAGTAGCAATTGGGAAAAGCATCCAATTGTTAGATTTCCCAGGGTACCCACTTGGTAGCCTTTCCAGGGTATCCAAGGGCTTTTATCTGGCTCTTGGTACAAGTAAAAGGAATAAAGACAAATAGAGGGAGAGAGAAGAATGAAAACGAAGGGGACATGTTAGGTGCCAGGTGAAATGAAGGGCTAGGGATATTCACCAGTGGTAGGTGACTTAAGGGTGGTGACATGCCTGTTTCGTTTGAGGTTTGCACCACTGTGAGTGTAAGCCCTTCCTCCACTTACTCCAAAGCAATTTCTCACTACAACCTCTTATGCTTATAATTTGTGTAAGTGAGAAGTATATATGTATGTGTGTGTAGCTCAAAAAAAAAAAAGAAAAGAAAAAAGGTGGAACGGAACAAAGACAAGCCAGGTTCGGTGGCTTGCACCTGTAATTCTAGCATTTTTTGGAGGTCAAGGCAGGAGGATCGCTTAAGCCCAGGGGTTCCAGGCTGCAGCGAGCTGTGATTGTGCCACTGCACTACAGCCCAGGCAACAGAGCAAGACTCTGTCTCTAAAAAAAGAAGAAGGAAAAAAAAGAGAGGTGCCATTTGAGCTGAAGACTTCAAGAGGAAAAGGAATCATTAAAAACAGAAAACAGAAGCTCCATTGGGAATTGAAGAATATCTTGGGAAAGCTTTCGATACCTGTAGGATAAGGCAATCTTTCCAATTTCACCTAGACCGCAGGGGAAAGGGAAACTCCAGCTAACAACTGAATTATGTGCAGAGTGGCAATAAAGGCCAGTCTGCAGAAAGAGAACGTGTTAAGCACACATAGAAAAAAAGATATCATGTTGCTTCTTATATTAACTAAATAAACTAAGCTGTGGTAGCGAGTATACAAAATCTTATAATTGCTCAAAAACAAGAGGAGTTTATTTTCACTCACCCAGGATCCAACTGAAGACAACTCTCCCAGGTGAAGTCAGCTCTCCTCCATGTGATGATTCAGAAACCCAGGCTCCTTCCAATTCCTGGCTGCACCGTCCCTTAGGGTCACAGGCCTCATCATTATCTGTATTCAGCCAGCAGGAAAGGAATGGGAGCCAGGAGAGGACACACCGGCTTCTTGGCCTGGAAACGACCCACATCACTTCCACTCCCATTCTGTTGGCTAGAACTCAATCATGTAGCCACATCTAACTGCTTGTATAGCCAGGAACGTGTGGTCTAGCTGTGTTCAGGATGAAAAGGAAATGGATTTCTAGTAAACAGCTGTCAGTCTATCACAGTCCACCCTCCTGTATGCCAACTCTCCATTTGCACCCTTCTTCCCTCGTGGAGACTATACCTACGCCCTCCTTGGGAATAAAAACCCCATTCCGTCACTACATCCACCTCAAAGTTCAGGATGCTTGAGGACACAGCGTCTCTTAATCAGGTCTATATGCGGTTTGTCATGGTCCAGCAACTGACAAACTCAAAGACCAGTTACCTGTCCCTCTAACACATGTCCATATACTGTGGTGGACCCAAGACCTGATAACGGCAAAAAGACTCCCATTCAGAAAAAAAGAAAAATGAGAAGAACACAGTCCTTGGTTGATAGCATGATAGTATTCTGCTGGGCTAACAGTGTAAAGACCCTCCGCCTGGCAGAGGAGATAAATTCCTTGCTTAGTACCTAATCTGCCCTCTGGGAAGAATTTCTTATCTATTTTTGTTTAGGGCCCCTTACTCTACTCTCTAGGGTACCCTTCCTTTTCCATTATTATTTTTACTCACTTCTGGAGTACCCTCCTTAAAGACTGTACACCCTTTATAGAGTTGTCAAAAGACAAAATAAATTTAGTGTAAAGGTCTTAATTGGCTTTATTTGCAATTCTAGAATCGGGCAACACTTCATTCCGTGAAATAAAGTGAGTGTTCTGATGAGCCAAGCAGAGGAGCTTGATTTTATAGACAGAAAAGGGCCGAGGAAGGCAGGCACAGGAAACAAAACACGGATTGATTGTCTCAAAGTGACATTTCTGGTAAAGGGTAAAGGTTAAAGCAGAGGGGGCTTCCTTCCTGCCTGCCTGCCTTCCTTCCTTCCTCCCTTCCTTCCTTAAGGTTAAAGCAGAAGGGGCTTCCTTCCTTCCTTCCTCCCTCCCTCCGTCCCTCCTTCCCTCCTTCCCTCCTTTCCTCCTTCCTTCCTTCCCTCCTTCCTTCCTTCCGACAGGGTTTTGCTCCACTGCCCAAGCTAGAGTGCACTGGCGCAAGCACAGCTCACTGAAACCTCAAACTCTTGGGGCATAAGCGATCCACCTGCCTCGGTGTCCCGAATAGCTGTGACTACAAATGTGCACCACCATTCCTGGCTAATTTTTTATTTTTTTGTACAAATGGGGTCTCACTTTATTGCCCAGGCTGGTGCAGAGGTGACTTTCTTATGTTGGCTAAAACTGGCCTGCTTGAGGATTTGGCTGTTATCCCTTTCTTTCCTGGTTTTTTGGAAAGTCACATAAACAACTTAATTTCAGTTTGGTGATGTGGAACTTTATGAGTGACCCATTTTCATTTAGTCTGTTCGGCCCAGTGCAGGAGCTCAGTTCAAGCCAACCGCCTCCTGTAAATTGTATTTAACACAGCTCACTTTCTGCTCATACGAATTTAGGACGGAGGGGTAAGGCTTAACCAATCAAAGACCATTTCGGCCAGGCACGGTGGCTCACGCCTGTAATCCCAGGACTTTGGGAGGCCAAGGTGGGTGGATCACGAGGTCAAGAGATCGAGACCATCCTAGTCAACATGGTGAAACCCCATCTCTACTAAAAACACAAAAATTAGCCGGGCATTTGGCACACGCCTGTAGTCCCAGCTACTTGGGAGGCTGAGGTGAAAGAATCGCTTGAACCCAGGAAGCAGAGGTTGCAGTGAGCCGAGATTGCGCCACTGTGCTCCAGCCTGGCAACAAAGCAAGACTCTGTCTCAAATAAAAAAAAAAAAAAAAAAAAAAAGATTATTTCATCCAAGCTTGTGATTTTTTTTTTGTAATACAATTCCCTCAAAAACAGAAAGCTTCCCATTTATTTGTTTACAGTAAATTCCAAGTACCAGTAACCACACCTAAAGTTCTTTCCTAGACCTAGTTCCGGAGCCTGAATTATTTGCTTCCTTGTCTCCATAGATTTCTCTCAATTTAATGGCAGCCACCTTGAGACCATCTGAACAACAGGTTTGAGTGGAAAGGAACCCTTTGCTGCAGAGTTGAGCTGCTGTATTTAACTGAGAATTCTTAATGGGCTTTTCTCTCCTCAAAGGTTTTTTGTTGTTTTTTCTTTTTTTAGAGGGGGGCAATTGGGTTTGAGTTTTTTGGTTTTGGTTTTTTTGGCCTTTGTTTTTTGTTTTCTGATTTAGTCTTAATTCCAGTTGGGTGTCCAGAATCAATAGGCTTTGCCAAATTTGTGGACTTTTTAATCTCTTTTGTTTCTGCTTATAAACTGGCCAGTTGTTGCCAAGAAATCTATTTTTCTAGTAATAACTTGCAATAAGCAGCAAATAACTCAACTGTAACACACACTAACGTTCTATCTGTTTATAATGGCTTTCCCTAGAGTCATAGGGACAGCAGCTATTTGCTTGACCTTCCAAATCGTTTCAAGAACTGCTTAGCCATGGCGTAACACAGGTCTCCATTTTTGCAGCCTGGTCTGCTTCCTTGCTTCCTATGATTATTGCATACATTAGCACTCTTCCTGACACTGACTTCTTTACTACTTAAGGTAGGTAAACTGCTGTTGAAAATAAATCAAAAATGTATAATGACTCAAACACAATGGAAATTTATTTCCTTTTTATGTAACAGTCTGAGGCAGTTGTTCCTGGTCATAAGTGGGTCCACTCCACACAGTGATTCAGGAATCAGACTCCCTACCCTGTGGCTCAGCCACTCCTAAAACTTCTTCATCATCTGCAGAAGGTAAAGAATGTGAGGGGGTATACTTGCTTATTACAAGTTTTGACCTAGAAAGGGTCCACCTAACTTCCACCTAGGTTCTTTTAGCAAGAACTCGGTCATATGGCCATGTCCAATTACAAGAGAAGCCAGGAGGCACATCCCCGGCTGAGCGGCCAAATTTGCCAACAACTCTATATAGTTAATAGGGCCAGGCAAACTACAGCTGCCAGACTGAATCCAGCCCACTGCCTGTTTTTGTAAATAAAGTTTTATTGAAACACAGCCATGCTCATTCATTTATGTATTATCTATGTCTGTTTTCACACGATAATAGCAGAGCTGAGTAGTTGCAACAGAAACCACACAGTCCACAAAGCCTAAAAATCTTTCCTATCTGCAACCTTGAAGGAAAAAAATGTGTTGACCCCTGCTTTATACTATGGAGGCTGAAACTGTTGTTGCCATCTTGCCACCACAAGGGGGAATGTGGAACTACTGGGGCCCACCACATGGAGGCTGAAAATGAAGCCAGTCAAACAGAAGGCAGAGCCTAGAGATGGAGAGAAACCAAGCCCTGATGACCTCATTGGAGCCTTGAAGCCAGCCACTTCTGAAGCCAGCTAGCCTTGGGATTTTTCGTTGATTGATTCAATACATTTCATTCTTCACTTAAACCAGTTTGAATTGGGTTTCCTGTCCCGACAGAAAGGGCCCTAATTGATAACCTCTCCTACTCTAGCAATAGCAGGCAATGGGAGAGGGAGTGATATTTGTCTTATACTCAAGACATGGTGATGAAACTTCAGTCTGATTTAGCACACCAATGGGTCAGACACGGACCATGCACAAGTGCTACTGAGGCGTGAAACCAACATGTGACACCTCCCCAGTTTAGCCCTGCAAACTCTTGAGACACTGCTCACCAGGAGCTTCCTATGAATATTTCATGTTTCTGTCTGAGTCTATCACATTTCTTAAAGCAGGTGAGGTGAGAGTGAAAGGCAGGGGTTCGATGAGGCAGCTGCTTAATGATCCCCTAAGTCCTGGGGGACCCGGGATAAAACTTGGCCAGGAAACAAAGGCAGAGATTTTTTCAGTCCAGCCTGTCCTGGAAAGGCACTGTGTCATCTCACGCAATGAAACATAATAAGCAGTCTCCCTTCCAGGCCAAGCTCTCAGAGCTCTCTGCAGGTGCACTGGCAGAGCATGGAGAGGTTGGCAGAGGCCAGGTGGCTTTGTTACCCTTGCTGCCTCCTCCTTAGAAGTTGCTCATTACAGAGTGGGATGGTGGTGTTATATAACACAAGCTCAGCCTGATTCCACTAGAGTACAAAGGAGAGGAAAATGTCTAAATGTCTTAAACACACTTCAGACTGAGACCATATATAGGACTCTTCAGACATTGACAGACGGGCAATGCATTGAAGTCATAATACACCCTAGACTTCCTGTACAGTGCCCCTTATAAATGCAAGCACTTGTTATATGATAAGAGTCTTCTAGAGTCAAGCCAACAACAGCAAAGCCTGTATTTCTAATAATTCTTGGCGTTGGCCAAGCAACCTCTTTCCATGGATCTCCAAGAGCTTTGCAAACATTTGCTGGAAAAAAAAACCACACACACACACACACACACACACACACTTTGTTTTAAATAGAGACAGGGTTTCACCATGTTGGCCAGGATAGCCTCAATCTCTTGACTTCATGATCTGCCTGCCTTGGTCTCCCAAAGTGCTGGGATTACAGGTGTGAGCCACCACGCCCGGCAACACACACATATTTTTAAAAATCACCCTTGTGAATAAGGGTGATTGTACACACTCCCGTTTAATTAACAAACGTGTCCTCTTGTAACCACATGTCTCCTATGACATGAATAAGAAATTCAACACCCAGGAAATGGAAATAAGTCCTGCTGGTTTTTAACCCTTTGTAAAAGTATGGGAACACTGTGTAAAGAAAGTGGTTTCTGGCCAGGCACAGTGACTCACACCTGTAATTCCAGCACTTTGGGAGGCAAAGGTGGACGGATCACCAGGTCAAGAGATCGAGACCATCCTGGTCAACATAGTGAAACCCTGTCTCTACTAAAATACAAAAAATTAGCCAGGCATGGTGGCGTGCACCTGTAGTCCCAGCTACTTGGGAGGCTGAGGCAGGAGAATCGCTTGAACCCAGGAGGCAGAGATTGCAGTGAATCGAAATCATGCCACTGCACTCCAACCTGGTGACAGGAGAAGACTCTGTCTCAAAAAAAAAAAAAAAAAGGAAGTGGTTTCTGAGCAGAAGTATGTAAGACAAGAATGCTGTAAGCTGTGGAAGCACCAAAGGGCAGAAGCCCTGGAGCTGTGAGCATGTGAACAGTCGTGCCTACACCAAGCTGGGCTCAGTCATACCTGTCCAGGTCCCTCTGGGTCGATCTGTGATGTCTCGGGATTGGAGGGAGATCAGCAGAAGTTTTTTCAGGGAAATAAATGGTAGCCAAGGCCAAAAAGAAAGTTTAAATCATGGTCATGTAGGTGAAAAAGCACAAAGTTGAAGCTAGAAATGTGGAGTTGAGGGGTGAGGCAAGCACAGAAAAATAAGCTAGAGCCGAGAAGGTTAGGTAGGGAGGCCAAGTGAAGGTGAGTCAGGACAAATGGTTGCAGCAGAGAGAAAAAAATATTTTTTTTAATTGGCTCTTGCAGTTGTGGAGGCTGGCAAGTCTGAAATCCATAGAGCACACTAGCAGACTGGAAATTCAAATGAGAGTAGTGTTGCAGGCTTCTGCCTAAAATTTTAGAGCAGGCCAACAGGATTTCAACACAGGCAAGATTTCTATGTTGCTGCCTAGAGACAGAATTTCTTCTTCTCCAGGAACCCTCTGTTGTTACTCTGAAAGCCTTCAACCGGATTGGATGAGGCTCGCCTGCATTATGGAGGGTCATCCATGTTACTTAAAGCTAACTGATTATGAATGTTAATCACATCTACAAAATCCCTTCAAAGCATCATCTAGACTAGTGTCTGATCAAACAACGGAGCACCGTAGTCTAGACAGCTGACACATAAAATTAGTCATCATGGGGTGTTTAAAGATGCCCAGCAGACCAGGTGTTTACAAAATTCCTTACCCATAGAGATATAGGGCAAGGAGATACTCTACAGATAAGGAATCTAAGAACTTTTCTGGTCCTTAGATTCCTTATCTGTAGAGTACAGATAAGAAGTGTATGGTGAAAAGTGATACCTGGATCACCCAAAAGACAGGCGATGACTTAGGCCTCCTAAACCCAGTCCTGTGCTTTTTCAAACCTTGGATCTAGACATCCTAAGCCCCAGTGTGCCAACTCCCACGCAGTTTCTTTTTTGATCAAACTTGGTTGGGTGCAAAAACAGCCATGTATCTTTAAATTTGTGCCAGCCAGATCACAGTCTAGTCATCCAAATATCTATTTCTTCAATAACCTTGGGAGGAAGTTAAGGATAGCAGAAGGCGAAGGACAGCAACAAAATGCAAAAGTTTCCAAGAGACTGGAAAACATATGTGGGCTTGGAGCCTTGCCCTGGTAAGTTTTATTTTGGAGCCATCTACATCTAGCCAGCAATTACTTTGGGAATTCTCATTTGCACCTATGTTCATCTATTTGCAAAACTGAGTTACATCAAGATGGGCCTGCCTATCGAGAAAGGACTGTTCACTTTTCCGTTGGTTGGGCCCAAAATGGCGAAATCAGCTTGTTTTTGACTTTTTGTGAATGAAATAACAGTGTTTGCTGTGTGGAGCCATCTGGCCCGGGCACAGCATGGATTGTTTGCATCAAACCCTGCCTGGCATCCCTCTAAGGTCAGAATTCTCCTATGGCTGGGGTGGCTCCAGGAAGTGCTTAGGGCAACAAAAACCTTGGCAAAAATAATCCACGAGAGCATCATGAATGCAAAAACTCCTCCCACAACAGAACAATTACCAGAGGAGCCAGGCGCTTTTCTGTGGGAACCAGGGTGTACTTGAAAAACCCAGAGACCAAGCAGAGAGAAACAATCTGTTACCATCCTCCCAGTTTGGCCTGCTTTTATTTCTCTAAAATGATGGTTTGGAATACGTGGGTGTTACTGTGCTGTTTTTTTTTTTTTCCTAGTATAATGACAACCAGGAAAACCTCCACACTTCAACTGAGCAAGTATTTGTCGATTTGAGTGGGATATAGTGAATAATAACAATAGCTAATTGAGCACTTACTATGTTCTAAGGAAAGTTCTAAGCATTTTACATGAACCAACTCTTGAATCCTCACAACAACCCTGAGGTAGGGATCATTATTATTCCCACTTTTTTAAGTGAAAAGATGAAATAAAGAGAAGTTAGGGAAAGATTAAATTTCCTAAACAAATACCGTAGTTCATCAATTTTAAAATAAATTTTTGTCACATTTTAACATCACTGAAATTAGAATGTGTCCTACAATTGATGGCATATTAGCTGTGTGTCATAATTTAATTAACAGCATTTTTTTTTCTTTTTTGTTGATGCTTAAAATAATATTGCATCTTACAGCAACAGTATCCTAAATTTGAGGAGAAATGGCAGGGAAGAGAGCTGGGGTAAAACCCAGGCACTTTGACTCTGGAGTCTGTGTTCTCACGCAGGCAATGAGCAATTCACAGCTGCCAGGGGAGAAGGAGAAGGAAAAATAATAGACTTTGATTTCAACTAGGAGTTCAGAAAATGCTATAAGTAGGATTTTTGAGAAGACTTCACCATTCACCTAGTTCTTAAATTGGTCATCAAAAACAAACAAAAACTTTACTTGGTTTTGAAATAGATGAAAAGCTAAGGCAGCCTAAGCCAGTTTCCCAGTCTTTTAAAAAGAAATCTTCAATGTTTTTTGATAAACAAAGACCTCATACTGGTCCCTTCCCTATGACACCTCCAGGAATTCTGATACTATATGCTGACCCTACCATCACCCCACTCCGTGAGAATATTTGGCCTCAAAAATGTTCAAAAAATGTCTTGTTCTGTGTGGAATTTTGCATGGGATTTAATCCACCTTTCTCTTTTCTTATCTTCTCAAACATGATAATATTTAGATAGCAATAAACTTAATTTTTTTAAAGAGTGAGGGTGAGTGAAAGGGTAAAGAGGGAGAGAGACAAAGAGAGAGAGTGTGTGTGTTTTGGAATTGTTTTGTTTTGTTTTATATTTGGGTTGGTAAGGAAGTAGTGTGTATTTAAAAAAAAAAAGGAAATCTGTAATTTTAACCAATTTATTATTCCCAGTTTTTCTAGCAACAACACATTGATTTTGTTGCCCAGGAAACTGATGGGAGTTTCTGGAGAATTAATTACCTCATTCCAAACCAAGAGGTCACTAACCACTCTCTTTTCAACTCTGTTTTTATATGAAACAAAGGCCATTCCTTGTAGCTCACCTGAGTCTCTCTAGAGTCTGAAACCTGAGCCTCTATTCATTCCTGGGATTTCGCACTTCCTGCTGCAAACCATATGTCAGGTTATAACGGGAAAACCCTATAGTTACATTTGGGGAGGGTGGAGGAGGAAGGATGAGGTCACAAATCCCTGCAGGAGGCAATCACAGCTCCAACTCAAAGCTGCTAGAAAAGCATGTTCCAATAAATTAGATGTTTTCATAGCCCTTTAACAACATTTTGCTTTTTGCAGTTTGAAGTGTCTTTCCCTCTACTCTGTGCCATAAGCGGGCTCCTTCTAGACTTTTGCAAAAGCTAGTGGCTAGCTTTCCCTGACCGGTAACCTGCCTGGATTTTGTTCCCTGCACCTGGAAAGTTCTTTTAATTAGATGGGTTTTTTATTCCCTTTGTTTCTTTGGTGGGGACACCAGACACAGAGCGCCTAGGAGAAATGGGACCTCTCGAGTCACTAAGAGACTGAAGTGTCTTCGGGGGCTTTGGTGGTACTGAGGACTCACCTAGCACTCCAGTAAAAGACGCCTAGGGATCTCGGAGGAACGCATCAGGGGAGAAGTTGCCCTCCTGAGGATAAGAGGATGAGAATGAAGGCTCGTTGACATGCCCCGCTATTGATAGGAAAACCTGAGCACCGAGGAATAATCTGATTACCAATCTGAGCCACAAGAAATCTATCACTGGGGATGAGAACAGAGTCCTTGTCCCTTAAGTGGAGGAAAAGAACAATGTTTCTTTAAAGATGACTGGCAGAAAACTGACTCATGTCAGGGTGGTGGTGGAGAAAAGGAACAGGATCTGAAATCTGGCAGACCTAAATTCGAATCCTGGCCCTGCCACTTGCTGGCTGGGTGATGAGCAGTGAATGAACCGCTCTCTGAGCCTCTGTTTCCACTTTTACAAAATAAGAATAACAATATAAAATATGAGTACTATGAGAATTAAATTATAGCATGTATTTAGAGTGCCTGACACACAAAGGCATGGAATGGCCGCTCTGCCCATGCAATGCTTCATGCAGATCTCTCTGACCTCACATCTCCACGTGAGAGGATTAGGGCAGCACCTTGACAGCAAGTATGCCCCACAAAGCTCAGACTTACCCTACTCCTCAGCACACTTCAACTGCTTCTCTCTGGGGCCCAGTGGGTTTCAGAAGTTAAATCTGTGCTTGTTCCACTTCTCCTAGCAAGAGACCAGGAATGATGAAGCCTCTAGTGTTGTAGCAACTGTGTCATTTGGGCCAACCCAGGTTAATGTCACGGACGACTTATCATGGATGACTTATTGTCTTATGCGCTTTCTTTTTTTCTTTTCAGATGGAATTTCACTCTTGTTGCCTAGGCTAGAGTGCAACGGCATGATCTTAGCTCACTGCAACCTCTGCCTCCTGGGTTCAAGCAATTCTCCTACCTCGGCCTCCCAAGTAGCTGATGTTACAGGAATGAGCCACCACACCAGGGCAATTTTTGTATTTTTTTTTTCATAGAGATGAGGTTTCACCTTGTGGGTCAGGCTGCTCTCGAACTTCTGACCTCAGGTGATCGGCCTGCCTTGAACTCCCAAAGTGCTGAGATTACAGGTGTGAGCCACCGTGCCCAGCCTTATGCACTTTCAAAACCAACTTACATCAAAGTAAGACCCAAATGTGGAAAAAACCTTATAAGGGTATCATCCCTTTCTTTCAACTCTTTTCCTGTGAATTTAATTCCATAATAGGCACATTTTAGAAATCACAGTCTATTGCTGTTTCCACGAACCCTTTCTGTAGTCCAGAAACCTTTAAAATCCCCATTCTGCTAGATTGGGAAGTCCCACCTCCTCTATGAAGCCTTCTCTGGTTGCCCAGTTCACATTGTGCTCTCCCTTCTCAGAATGCCTGCAACACTGCTAATCAGCACCATATGGCTTAGCAGGGAACGTTGTTCTTGCTCCAGAGTGCTGTGCTCATCTCTCTTGATTGTTATGAAGACTTTTGACAAGGGTTGCCAGATAAAATACAAGATGCCCAGTTAACTTTGAATTTCAGATAAATAACAAAAAACTTATTAGTATAAGTATATCTCAAGTATTGCATCCCCCTCCCCCTTTTTTTTTCCAAATCTGGCAGCAGTAAGGCCAGATTCTTATGCTTCTGTATCTGCAACAGCATTGCAGAGGTGAGACTGTTCTGGGCCACACCACAAATAATTACTGATAACAACAACAACAATAATGGCTAACATTTATCAAGCACCAAGCACTTACTGCCAGACACGAGGCTAAATACCTTACGTCTACCATGTCAAGGAGAGGGTCCAAATAACATGTACATAAATATGTCATTGACAATGCAAGGTCGAATATTTTCTTAAGGCAATGTAGCTTCAAGATTGAGAGGAGGCATTCTAAGCCACATGGCTCAGCACTGTCATTTATTGTCCTTACCACCTTGGGTGTTTATCTAATCTCTCCTTATTCACCTCATTTATAAAATAAGGATGCTAGTAGCTCTTCCCTCCCAGAGGGTAAAGATTAAAATAGGTAATACACGTCTGGGTGCGGTGGCTCATGCTATAATTCCAGCACTTTGGGAGGCTGAGGCAGGCAGATCCCTTGAGCTCAGGAGTTCAAAACCAGCCTAGGCAACATGGCGAAACCCCATCTCAACAAAAAAATACAAAAATTAGTCAGGCATGGTGGCATACACCTGTAGTTGCAGCTACTTGAGAGACTGAGGTGGGAGGATCGCTTAAGCCCAGGATGTCGAGGCTGCAGCAAGCCAAAATCACACCACTGCACTCCAGCCTGTGCAACAGAGTGAGACCCTCTCTCCAAAAATTAAAAAAAAAAAATGTAGGTAATACGTTAAGGGAGTGGCAAGGTGCCCAGCACATGGTAAATTCTCAGGAAATGGTAAACTTTGTGGTGCTAGTGTAGATGGGTATCGCTCTTATGGAACTTAGAGGGGGAGCTCTTTGGCCTGAGTGTTTAGTAAAGCCTTCAAGGACTGATAAGTGTGACAAGTCAGATGTTATGTAAAAAATTTTTCTTTTTCTTTTTGGTGTCACAAAGAAAAATTAGTACTAGGACAAAGGATCTCTCAGCAAAGCCATTATTTTTTACCTCCTCTTACCATGAGAGTACAACAAACAAAGGAAAGCAGACATATTTATTTCTTACGCATCTGGGGTCGTCCTTACGGCTGTATCTGATATCCATTGGCTGGAGCAAGAAGACCTCACAATCTATACTAAAACCCGATTGGCTAATAACTTGAAACTTTACTAAACATGTAAAAGCAATGGAGAGCAAAAAAAAAAAAAAAGAAAGTCCAAATAAGGAAGGGACATAGGCTGCGAGCTGGGACATGCCCGTGAGCACATCCAGCACAGATATTTCGGTTAAAGTACAAGGACATAGAATGTACTACGTGCCTGTAAGCGTGTCTAACAGCTACACTAGATAGAGCTTCTAGCAAAAAGGCAAGAAGGCTTTTGAAGAAAGTGTTTAAAACAAACTATTATTTCTAACACCTATGAATTTTTCTCAAACAAGAAAGGAAACTTTGAAGAGGAACCTTTTTTTTACTTCCCACATCAGGGAAGATTCCCAGGACAGCAAGAAAGTGGAAGACCTTTTTATGATGTGGTAGGTAGACTTACCTAGCTGCTTCAATTTCCAAGGGATTAATTCAAAACCTTGTTTTACAATCAAAATGCTCTGTTAATCTAAATAAACTTACAGTCCTTGTAGCTTAAAAATTTGCTATTGTGGCGAGAGCAATTGACAGGTCTTAAGACACAAGTTGAATATTGAGTGACATGATTCTTTTTTAAGGGAAACAGCAGGGATAGTTCTGACCATTGATATCCGTCATAGCACCTCAGTTCTAAGCTTATCACAACAAGATAACATTCACCAAGGTACTGAGATATTTGTTGACTATTTATCTATCAATTGTCAATAAAGAGAGTTGTACTCTCTTGGTAATCAATCTTGAGGATCCCCTCCAAAAGTTCCTTTTGCCCTTTTTCTCCTGCAAGAGGACTTGGGCACAGAAGCATGGACCCAGCGCTTGGGACCTTTTGCTGGATATGTTTCCATTGAGGCTTCTGCTCAGAGCTGAGGTTGTGGGAATGAAACCAGAGAGGGTGCCAGATGGCAGGGTGTGGGAAGTCTCAGGCTGGAAAAGGATGGCCAAAATAAACAAGCGACTGGAGGTCTGAAAAATGAATGGATAAACATCCAGACCAAAGTCAACAGTGCTGGAGAGTCCAAGCCGGTCTCTGTAACTGGGGAGGTTTTGACATGTGAGTTCAGTCTCAAGTCCTTGAAAGAACTATTGTGCATCTGATTCTTAAGCATCCCTGCCTTTGAGGGGGCTTGTGGGGAGCGATCACACAGTTCCTATAGCAATTCAGGAATCGTTAAGATTTTCAGCAACATGCCTTTCTGTAAGGCTTCTGCTTAAAAATCAGTAGATGCCTGGATACTCACTGATACTAAAGAAGTAGTGTTATTTTTTTTTTGAGTATAAGAATAGTATTTTGAAAATAATTTTTACATTTTTAAAAGAATTCTTTTTTTTAGACAGAGTCTTACTCTGTCACCTGGCTGGAGTGCAGTGGTGAGATCTCAGCTCACTGCAACTTCCACCTCCTGGGTTCAAGTGATTCTCCTGCCTCAGCCTCCCAAGTGGCTGGGATTACAGGTATGCACCACCATGCCCGGCTATTTTTTTGTATTTTCAATAGAGATAGGACTTCGCCATGTTGGCCAGTCTGGTCTGAAACTCCTGGCCTCAAGTGATCCACCAGCCTTGGCCTCCCAAAGTGTCGGGATTACAGGCGTGAGCCACTGTGTCTGGCCTTTAAAAGAATCTTTATCGTTTAAAACTGCATGTTGAACATCTACAGATGAAGTGATACGATGTTGTGCATTTTCTTCAAAATCATCTAGGAATGAAGGCTGGGGATTGGCCAAAAATTGACAGTTTTGAGCTTGCAGAACATTATATTATTTCCTCTACTTTCATATATTAAAAATTTTCATAATACAAAAGTTTAAATAAAAGTTGTCAAAGATGCATTTATTTTTGTCTCATAGGAAGAACCAAAGTATGATCTAACCAAATATTTGGGGTTTTTTTAAAGTATAAAAGATCCCTGTTTTAGGTTGACATAAAACACAATGAAATGAAAAAGAAGCAGAATTAAGCCATTTGGAGATAAGGCATAAACGTTTTACACACCTGAATATTTTATGCCATTGTATCTGTGCTTTCCTATAAAGTCACAGATAATATGTGTATAGTAACATTTGGTATTCTCCAGATAACTGGATCGCGTACACCTCATTTTGGGAAACAGCAAATTCAGAGAGTAGAATTTATGGCATAAGTCTAAGAGATGCTTCAGACTAGCAGTTATTACTTTGCTGGTTGGGGGCCCATTTGCAGTTCAGTGGGGTCTTGACATAGACTGGGGCAAAAAAAGGAAATAACTCCGTGAAAGTAAAAAGTCTAGCACAGTGACCAAAAAGTCCCTGCTGGAATTCTTCTCTGACTCAATTCACTTCCTCCCAGCCTTCTGGTATGATGGGGTTTTTTTGTTTATTTGGTTTGTCTTTTTAATCCCTGATAAATTTGAATTACAGTCACTCTGTGATGTGTGCTGTGGAGAAAAGCAAAAAAGCAAATTGCTTAGAATCCTTGTTTAAACTGGAATCACTGATTCAGCTTTGAAAGTAATACATGATTATTTCCTGGCCAGCAAAAGACCCCAAATCCTGTGTGACCCGTTCGTATTTATGCAACTAAAATGCCTCCAGTTTATTTGCTGTTGTTGGGGGCTGGGTAGAAAAGGTCCTGCTGTTTCTCTAAAGTATGGTTGACACAGGCATGGCTCTATAATGTTACTTAGTTTGCAAACGTTGTTAGGAGACCAGCGCAATACATTGTTTTTAATGCAGTAAAGAGTCAGATGATACCGCACAGCTTGCTCAGCCCGGGAAGGTGCCTGGCTGCTCTGCCAGCGGAGTCCAAATCAATTATGCTCTAATCAGGACTGTTTCCGGAACTGGTCAGACTGAGGTTCAGAGTGAAAAGAAAAAATTGCTATTTCTCTCCAGATCTTGTTTGCATCAGTGGACTCCATCTGAAACACATCCTGCTTGACCTCTGGTGTGGCGGGGGAGGGGAAATGGTCTGTTTGACTTTTGACTGTCACTGATCCGAGGGCCTCTTTTTCTCCAGGAAATTCTAGGATTATTAAAACTTAGTCATCATCCACAGTCTAAAAGGACATACAGGCTGAGCTATTCGGGTTTCTCAGAGTAGTGGGTGAAACACTTGTTCAAAATGCTGAGTTTGACGCAGTCTCTAGGAAGATGCTGTTTAAATAAACTACCCAGGTGATTCTGAAGTACAGCCCAGTTCAAGTACTTCCACCAAGGCTGGGCACGGTGGCTCACGCCTGTAATCCTAGCACTTTGGGAGGCGGAGGCGTGTGGATCAAGAGGTCAGGAGATCGAGACCAGCCTGACCAATACAGTGACACCCCGTCTCTACCGAAAATACAAAAATTTGCTGGGCACGGTGGCAGGCGCCTGTAATCCCAGCCACTCAGGAGGCTGAGGCAGGAGAATCGCTTAAACCTGCCAGGTGGAGCTGAGATCGTGCCACTGCACTCTAGTCTGGGCGACAGAGTAAGACTCTGTCTCAAAAAAAAGAAAAAGAAATAAGAATTGCTCAAATCCAGGGCACTGACTCCAGGCAGGTCCAACTCTTCTATTTATACTCTAATACTGGGAAACTTTTTTAGAGTTTGGGGCACCTAGAAGAGACCACAAAAAAAGATGCCTCTGTTTATGGGCACAGGAATGCTTTAGGACACCACCTTCATTCATTCCTAGGGGGCAGACAGTGAGAACCTGGCCTAATGCGGGTCAGCCTGCAGGCTACAGTCAGACCCTGACCAGCTTCCCACTAAGGCCTGTCAAAATGGGAAAAACAAGGATAAAGTTAATTCACTCAAATGATTTTGTTATTATTTTAGCCATATCTTTCTCAAGGTCCTAAAATAGCTTTTCTTTTAGAGAATTATTTCCAATTTATGTGTTTATTTTTTGAATGGTTAATACCTGATACCCCTGGTACAAAATTTAGAATGTTCAAAAACTTCCTACCTTGACTATGTGGGAAGCCTCCTTCCCATCCCAAAACAGTTACTGATTTCTTTTTCTTCAAAAAATGCTCTGCGCATATTCAAGCAGATACATCGGTAGAAACTCCTTTCTAATTAAGCAGGTAGCATCTTGCTTAACAATATATTGTGGAGATATTTCCGTATCAGTACATTGGGGGAATTTTATAAAATTAAATGACAGTGATGATATAGTTGGGTATTTTTTAAATGACATAAAGATTGCACACACACATGCACACGCACACACGCACCACAAAATCACACACATACACACATATTTGGCAGCCCCATACCAGAGCCCCTTAAAAATGTTTTTACATTTTTTTCTAGTCCATGAAATCTGAAAGCTAAAGCCAGTGTCATAATAGTAATGAATAATAATAATAATTTTAAAATTATGTTATTGTAATATATAATACATAATAATTCTTTATTAAGTAATAATAAAAAGGTTTCAGACTCAGATAGGTTGGAGCTTAAGTTCTAGTTCTGTTATCTTCTAGTTCCAAGAATTTAGATAAGTGGCTGGTTTCTCTGAGCCAGTTTCCTCATTTAGCAAAACTGAAGGTGGGGTGAGAAATAAAATCTCCCTCCTGAAGTTGTGAGGAGTGAATAAATAATGGATAGAAAGCACCTGGAACCTTGAACTTGAAGGATTATCAGTACGTGGGGCACGGCTAAGATAGCTGGCAACAGAAAAGAGCTGCAGAGAGGTGACATTAGATAAGAACTGATAGTGCTCATTGACTTTGGCAGCTGGAAGATCAATGCAGACTCAGCCACAGAGCTCAGGGGAGTGTTGTGGGCAGAGATCAGAGCTGGCGGGAGGGGTGGCGTGACGGCTGGCGAGGAGAGGAGGCGGCTGGTGTGGAACACGCATCCTTGTTGAAGCACTGCACTGTGTGCTCCAGCCTCAGAGCAGGCAGGCGTTCTGAGGCAGAGAAATACTGCCTGGCAACCAAAAAGAAGATTCTTTTTGTTTCTTTATCTGCATTTTCTGAACACCATGAAGAGATTATACCGGGAAGAGTGATATTTCTTTAAGCCCCATTTCTTTCTCAAGGACTTGCTCATATTCTGTTGCTGTATTGTGCCTCTTTCACGAAAACAGCCCCCACTAATCTTCTCCAAAAATTCTCTCTCGCTAGTTAGTTCACGTCTTCCTCCTCTCCCCACTTCCTCTCTGATTCTCTTTCAAGGAAGCCTGAAGAACCATTGGTCTAGAAGACAGAATCCTTCTCAGAGGGCAGAAACAATTCACCAATACACAATGCTCTTCAGCTGTCAACAGCAGGGTGGAAAGGGTAGGAATCCTGCTGGGTAATAATTTTGGTCCCTTTACAAATGAATGAATGATGGGTTAAACTGAGCCAAACTCTGGTTGGGCTGCAGAGACACATGCAATGTGCCAAGGGTGTATCCGAGCAAAACTTTGAGGAGCTGTGAGCAGACTATGTGCTCGTGACAAACGGTGTGCTGCATTTAACACAAATTAGGTGATCACAGGTGCCTTGCTGGACCCGCAGGAGTGATAGATACTTCGGGATAGAGAGCATTCCAGGACCTCTTCAGTTAAGGGATCCAGTTCTCTTTCCGCATAGAGAACTGGCTGTCTTGACCCTGAATCACGCACTGTGCTGTAACATGCTACCTTTTTCCATTCCTGAGTAAGCCATCTACTGCCAAAGCCCGACTGGAAAGTTCTGGGAGAATCCTGGGCATCGGGCCAAGCATCCCAACCCATGATGGGCAAAATAAGACAGGTGCCAAGGGGAAAGCTGCTCAGCTCTGAGAGTATTCCCAGTTCCTTGGAAGAGAGGTCTCTCCCCGCCCCCTCCTTCTGGAGAAACGAGGACCAGTTTAACAAAGCAGAAATGTGAGGGATTTGACCTTCTATTAAACTTTGTTATTTCAAAATAATACTCTGGTTTACTTAAAGGTACAGTGCAAATAATTGGGTTCTCATGTTTCACCAATTCAGACGAAAGATGAGGGCCAATCTGCATAAGTGATGGCTCTTTCTTACAGAGACGCTCAAGCTAGGCGAGGCAAGACAGTGTAGTTGTGGAACTGCTGAGAGCCCAAGCTTTGGGATTAGACAGACCTTGTCACATCCTAACTCTATCGATTAATTACTCTCTGTGTGTCTTTGGGCAAGTTGCTTTATCACTGTAAGCTATAGTTTCTATCTGCAAAATGAAGATAATAACGGTACCAGTCGGGCATAGTGGCTCACACCTGTAATCCCAGCACTTTGGGAGGCCGAGGCTGGCGGATCACTTGAGGTCAAGAGTTTGAGACCAGTCTGGCCAATGTGGTAAAACCCCGTCTCTACTAAAAATATAAAAAGTAGCTGGGCATGGTGGTGGGCATGAGTAATCCCAGATAGGAGGCTGAGGCAGGAGAATTGCTTGAAGCTGGAAGGAGGAGGTTCCAGTGAGTTGAGATTGTGCCACTACACTCCATCCTGAGCGACAGAGCAAGACTCTGTCTCAACAACAAAAAAAAAATAGGAAAAAAAAAAAGACTGGAGTGCAATGGTGCGATCTTGGCTCCGCTCACTGCAAACTCTGCCTTCCAGTAGTACCAAGCCATTCTCTTGCCTCAGCCTCACAAGTAGTTAGGATTACAGGTGCCCACCACCACGTCCAGCTAATTTTTGTATTTTTAGTAAAGACAGGGTTTCACTATGGTGGCCAGGCTGGTCTTGAACTCCTGACCTCATGATCTGCCCACCTTCACCTTCCAAATTGCTGGGATTACAGGCGTGAGCCACCACACCCAGCTATGAATGTATAAGAATTTTTAATAAACTTTTAAATTTTGGAATAATATTACAGCTACAGAAAATTTGCAGATAGTCCTGAGAGTTAGCATATACCTTTCACCCAGATTTTTTTAATGTTAACATCTTAACATTACCATGGTACATTTGCCAAAACTCAGAAGTCAACTTTGGTACTTTGCTACTGACTAAACTCGACATTTTATTTTTATCCATATTTCAGTCTCCTGTTCCAGGATGCAATCTGGAATATCACATTATATTTAGAGGAATTTTTTTTTTTAATTAGCACAACAACCAACATTATTAATCATTCAACTAGTGTCTACATTCTCAAAACCTAAATGTGAGGCCAAATATGGTGGCTCACTCCTGTAATCCCAGCATGAGGTCTTGCTTTGTTGCCCAGGCTGGTCTTGAACTCCTAGCCTCAAGGAAACCTCTTGCCTCTGCCTCCCAAAGGGCTGGGATTAAAAAGCAAAACAAAACAAAAAAATCCTGAATGTACCTTTCAAGACCACTTGAGAGGTCTTGAAAATCATTTATTCTCTTAAGCAGTTTTCTGCAAACTTATTGACCTATTAATTGGCATAGTAAATCTTTTTTGCATGGTTGGTGAAATAGTCAAATACAGGCTAGCATCTGCCTGAATTATCACAATATTCAATATATTTGGATTTGAAACTCATGAGATTTTACTTTATAATGTCCTACAAAGAGATGAGGTATCTGGCACTTAGTTCATGTTCAAAAATCATATGTTCCTCAGCTAAATGTAAAAGGGAATTCAGATCTCCTCACTGCTTGATCTGCTTACAAGCACAGCTAGGTGTAGTTGTCATGAACCGGGTCTTGTTTTGAATGATCCCTCGGAGCTTAACTTTGCCTTTGTACAGAGAGCCTGTTTGCACAAGACTATACAGAATCTGAGCAAATAAGACTTGCTATTTGGCAAACCGTGAATTTCTCTCCCACCTTTCACTCAGCAAGGATTGTCCCTTAGTGGTAATTGACTCTGATGTTGAAAAAATCAGTTTTGCTTTCATCTCTGAAGAAAAAACTACTCCTGTGTGCAAATTCAATTTCTAGGAAGTTAGATGTGGTAGTCGCTGTTTTTAATAAACAGTAGTAATTGAAAATGATGAGAATCACCAGGGTGCCTGTGCCAATGAGAAAGACAGAGATATAGGTGTCCAAGCAGCTGTGAACTTTATAGTGTGACCAAGTGGGTCTGCTGCAGCCCTGCTGGGACCTCAGGGGTAAGTTGTTACAAGACAGGTGTGGTGCGAAGGTGCGGCTTCCTTCACCAGTATTGAATGCGGCATTGCATCCAAGACATTCATTTAGACATTCTTTTATTCAGCTTAAAATACCTGTCAAGTGACAATGATAGACCATCTACTAGACACTGTTACCAAAAGTGTGATCTGTGGAACATCCGTTGACCCTGGAGCTTGTTAGAAATACAGAATTTCAGCTCCCATCACAATCCTCTGAATCAGAATCTGGATATTAACAAGATCTGTAAGTGATTCTCATATCCATTAATATTTGAGAAGCACTTGGCCAGATGACAAGTTTAAAGAGCCAAGATCCTGTCAGGAGACAGATGATACATTTATTGAAGAGACTATTAATGAAAGTTCAGTTAAACTTACAGGAGGACACCAATAAGGAATGGCGACGCGCCCTGGAATGAGTACCAGCAGGAAGTTGTTACCATCCCAGCAAGAGCTGCAGCTGTAGGAGAGGGCTATGCAGGAGAACCAATGGTCTTGAGTAGAACACATTATCAAACTGTGCCTTGGCAAGGAGTGAGCTACGGGAATAGACAGCCCAACCTTTCTCTCATTCTCCAGCCAGTGCCACCCAACCCAATGCAAAGCCAGAAAGCAAGAAAGTCCAGTCAGTGCAGTTGGTAAAGTGCGGGTGCCCAGGGCAGAAGGCATAGTGGGGAGGGTGGGAAGTGCCTCTGGGTGGGGTGGGGTTGGGAGTGCCAACAGAAAGTATCTCTCATACCACCAAGTGCGGCCTTTAATGTCAATGAATTTGTTCTACAGAAGTACTTACATATGTGTGGTTTAGAGGTAAAGCTAGTCCCTTTTATTCCAACTTATACAAAAACAAGATTTTTTTTTTTTGAGATGGAGTCTTGCTCTGTAGCCCAGGCTGGAGTGCAGTGGCGCGATCTCAGCTCACTGCAACCTCCGCCTTCCAGGTCCTGTTCAAGCAATTCTCCTACCTCGGCCTCCCAAGTAGCTGGGATTACAGACACGAGCCACCATGCCCAGCTAATTTTTGTAAATTTTAGTAGAAACAGGGTTTCATTATTTAACCAGTCTGGTCTTGAACTCCTGACCTCATGATCTGCCTGCCTCGGCCTCCCAAAGTGCTGGGGTTACAGGCATGAGCCACCGAACACTGCTGATTTTTTTTTTTTTTTTTTTTGAGATGGATTCTTGCTCTGTTGCCCAGGCTGGAGTATAATGGTGCAGTCTTGGCTCACTGCAACCTCCACCTCCCAGATTCAAGTGATTCTCCTGCCTCAGCCTTCTGAGTAACTTGGATTACAGGTATGCGCCACCATGTGTGGCTAATTTTTTGTATTTTTAGTAGAGACAGGGTCTCACCATGTTGGCCAGACTAGTCTTGAACTCCTGACCTTGTGATCCACCCACCTCAGCCTCCCAAAGTGCTAGGATTACAGGCATGAGCCACCACCACCCGGCCAAAAACTAGATTTTCAAAGTGGCCTTGAATTTGATATTCTAGGATTCTCCCAGATGACTCGTAAACAGAGCAGATTTCTGAGCAACTATCATGTGAAAGGCACTCAAGTGGGTACTAAGACAGAGATGGAAGTATTAAAGACAGTCTCTGCTTTCAGAAATTTGCAATTTTAGGTAATCAATGCTTCCTGCATAAAACTTTGCAGACAGGCTCACACAGTCAGAATCCAGTAAAGCAGTATTCTGAGTTGAGACTCTGGAACTAGGCTGCAGGTTTTGAAACTCAGTCCTTACTTATACTAGCTGTGGGACGGTGGATGTGCTGCCTAACTTCTCTAAAACTTTGTTTCCTCCTCTGTGAAGCTTGGATGATAAAAATAATTACCTGCTTCAAAAGGGTTAAACGAGTTAGTACACAAAAAGTATTTTTAGTGGTCATCAGCTAGCACACTGACAACCCTATATGTGTTAATTATTGAAAACTAAGAGAGCTATGCCTCCAGGGGCAGAGGGTCTAAAAAGCAGAGTATCCGACCAATGATATAAAGTTCCACCTCAAAATGTATTAAAACATGTCATTCAAAGGAGAAAAACAATGAGCAAATAATCACAGAGTTGGCACAAGGATAAGGAGGCATTGAAACACCTAAGTTTGAGAAACTCTGACCCCTGGTTACTTCCAGCCTTTAGACTCCATGCAGTCCCTGTCTGAATATCCTTAGAGGATTAAGAGTCTTTCAAAGAGGACAGAGAGCTTTTTGGTTTAGAGGAAAATGAAATGTAAATATAAAAATAGGAATGCTTTTAAGAAATGGAAGTTGGTTGTGTCTTCCAAACTAACTAAAGGAGTTCTAAATATGTATAGGAAAACAGCTACTTTTAAGTGTCAAGTGTATTACGCACCTGTGCCAATGGAAGTCATGTGCATATATCTGAGGGAAGAAGTCAGCTCTCGGGACTTTGTTACATCTTTGTCAGGATTTCCAAATTTTGGGGCTCTTTTTGTTAGATCCAGCACTGGTTTTCTTATGAACTTTTGACCTATATTGCATTTCCAATCTCCAGTCTTTTAGTGGAAGGCCATTAGTGACTGGTTAAATACAGCGTGCACACACACATACACACACACACACACACACATATGCATGTTCATATATTACATTTCCAGACCAATTGAATTACAGAGGAACCAATTTGAAAAGTTATTTAATTAAAATCCTAGAAGACAGAGATGGGTTTTAGCGTTAGTGGTTGGCATGGCAACTTGATATGCTAGAGAGTAGTATGTGCTGAGTTCACGTCGTTGGAGACTCTGACAAGTTCAAGGCCAGGGCTTTTGCCTCTAAATCTTGTTGCCAAGGTAATGCAGCATAAGGCCAGAGTCCACTGAAATGAATACCTCTGACAGCTCATGCCAGCAGGAGCTATCTGATTCAAAGGGATCTTTAAAAAAAAAAAAAAAGAAAGAAAGAAAGAAACAATATTTTAACAAGAGCAAGAGGAGAAAGCAAAGGCGGGATATTGAAATATGGGCCACAGAAAATCTGAAAGGGAAACAGCCAGCGGATGCCAAGAAGTAACTAAATAATGGGGTCTGTTTTATTAGCAAGAAGCTGGTGATGTGTGAAGGTCTGCAGGCAGGGCTTCCACCCTGCCGGGCCATCTTGCATGCAAAATGATACTGCCCCAATTTGGTTCCCTGGCTCAAGTTCAGCAGAATGATTTCATTTGATTGGTGGCCACCCTCCTCCCGGTGGCAGACTTAACAGATTTTCTTCTCTGATAATACGTTAAGGAAAATGGTTTCTGAGGGGTTGCACATAATTTCCCAAGATGAGAAGGGAATCAACACAAATCTCAACCCAGAGTAGAGGCCAGCAAAATGCCACTGCCTTCAGCCACTAGAATGGCCTTTTTGATATTGGTGTGATTCATGCCCCAGTGATTTCTGAGTCAGTGATTTGTAAGATCATATTCTTAGATTCATGATCTTATGAGATCCTCATTTTCCTAGATTTATGTACTAATTTATCTTGGATTTGATCATGATGAAGCTGTGGTCCTTATGCTCCAAGAATGGGGAAGAACAAGTCCTTAAGCACATGATCTTATTTCCCACAGGGATTTGACCCAAGCACTGCGTGAGCCGTCTCTCCTCTACACTTCCAGGGATTTAATGGAGATGATCGGTAAATGGGGATATATGGCTAAGAGGGTAAGAGGTGGAATCTGAAAGGAATTCAGAATCCTAGATCAGTAGTTCTAAAGTTCCTACATATTCAGATCAGAGTATTATTTCATAAGTAAGGGAATAAAAATTTACTATGCTTATCCCATGCTATACAAATAGCTTATACTGAAAAAGCCGTGCCAGAAAGTACTTATTGGCCCTGGAATTACTGACAAAAATCCATTTCCTGCCACTCAAATGATTTGCTGAGTGACATTGGGGCACAGTATTTTACATGTTTGGTCTCTGTTTCTTACGTTTTAAAACAAGGTAGATTATCCTAGCTGTCACCTGTAATGGCAGATCTCTACCTGGAATGTACAGACAAATCATGGAGAAAGTTTTTAGAAATTCAGATTCCCTAGACCCCACCCCAGTCTCTAGTGAGTCAAAATTTGTCCTTTCCAAAAGCTCTACACGTTTCTGGTTTGCATCTTTAAGAATCACCAAATATTATGGATAATTTATAAAGATGAGCAAGCTGATATATGTGAGTTGTCACAAGCTCCTCAATCAAAGAAAAGGGGTACTGCTAAGTTCAGCTTACATATTTTTTTCAGCTTATATTTTTAATATTTAAAACAGGGCAAAGAAATTTGGAATACAGGAAACTTGGCATACATAAAGTGGCTACATTTCCCTCTACCATTTGAAGTATTTTAGAGATGTCCAAGCTTTAAATGAAAAGCTCTTTAAAGTATCTTTCTTTGTTCATGGTTTGCAATATTCCTTTCAGTCTTTATTGATCTGGACAGGATAATAATGATATTTATCTAATGCTTACTGGCACTCACTCTAAGTGCTTTATAAGTGCTAGCTCATTTGATCCTACTTCCTCTTACACACATGCTGTGAAGAGATTAAATAATCTGTCTGAGGCCTCGTGGATAATAAGAGGTATAGCCGGGCAAGGTGGCTCACGCCTGTAATTCCAGCACTTTGGGAGGCCAAGGCGGGCAGATCACAAGGTCAAGAGATCGAGACCATCCTGGCCAACATGGTGAAACCCTGTCTCTACTAAAATACAAAAATTAGCTGGGCGTGGTGGTGCACGCCTGTTGTCCCAGCTACTTGGGAGGCTGAGACAGGAGAATTGCTTGAACTCAGAAGGCAGAAGTTTCAGTGAGCTGAGATCATGCCACTGGCACTCTAGCCTGGTGCCTGGTGACAGAGTGAGACTCTGTCTCAGAAAAAAAAAAAAAGAGTTGTAGGTGGGCTTTGAACCCAGGAACCCCACTCCAGAGCCCCACTGTTAATCACTGTGTTACTCAACCACTTGATGGGTCAGATGTTTCAAATGACTTGATTTTTCAACTATTTCAAGCCTAGACAGTATATGAATTTTTCCAGGCCTCAGATCATAATATTTTAAAATATGAGCCTTAGACTTCCTGCATCAGAATCACCAGAGGAGCTTTTCTAAAATGCAGTTTCTAGGAACTACTCCCGGACTTATTACACTAGAATCTCAGAACGCAAGTGGAGACTGGGACATTTAGAAAATACACTCCTTAGGTGATTCCTGAGCCCAGTGAAGTTTAAGAACCACTGGCCTGTATCAGCATTTGTAGGTCACCATCATGGGGAATGAGAGTAGGCAGAACATCTTGGGAGCTGCAGGAACCAAAGCTGTTTTCCAGAATCAGATATTGGGCACTGCCTGGGGCAGAACATTCAGTCAAGTGGCTAATAAATGGTCTGTGCAAAGCACAGCTTCTGCTCAGAACGTGGTTGTTGTCCTTCACGGAGGAGAGCCAGCGAAATGAATTTGCCTTCAGGGCCCAGATCTCATTTCTCCTCAAGGGGCTTGTGCTTGGTGGCAGGGCTAGCACTGGCCTGGAACTTTGATGTTTTCCTTTTCACTATCCAAATGCTACAGAGACTGTGTGTCACTGCATACACCATCTCTGGTATAATGGCAGAGGCCGGGAGCAGACTGCTTGCAATGCAGTCCGGCCCCATTGGAACTTTGAATTGGGCTGGAACTTACAGATCCTAAGAGTTCAATCGTGGTGTCTTTTTCAGATGGGCAAAGAAAAGGAGGCCAACCCAGAGGCATTGTTGGTGTTTAGTACTTTGGAAGAAATCCATGATGATTTTTTAAGGAATTGAAAGTTTTTATGAGGCTTACTGCGGTATCATTTAGATACAGTTTATTTTACCCTTTTTCAGTGCACAATTCAATGAGTTTTAGAAAGTAACTATACTCATCATCATACCCTCATTATATACCATTATTGCCAGTTCGATAAGTTTTGACTATGCATGTAGTCAAGTCACCAAAGTCAAGTAAGATAAAGAACATTTCCGTCTCCTCAAAAAGTTCCCTAGTACCCCTTTGCAACCAATCCTACCACATTTCCCCAGCCCTTTGGCTGGTGCTGATCTGCTGTCTGTCTGATTCCAGAATGCCACATAAGTAGAGCCTTATAATTTACAGTTTTTTTTTTTTTTTTTTTTTTTTTTTTTTTTTGCTGTATGTCAGTAGTTCTTTCCTTTTTGTTACTATGTAGTATTCTATTGTATGGATGTGCCACAATTTGTTTATTGATTCCCCAGCCGGGCATTTGGGTTATTTTCACTTTTTGGCAGGAATTGACATTCAAATGAGCTCTAATTCGGCAAGCATTTATTGAGCATGTACAGAAATAGACTGTGGAAAATGAGATAGTTTATGTTTGCAGCTTCTGATAAAGATTATAATTACACTGGAGATTCAAACTAACACCTAAAGAAGAAGTCTATTTGTGACCCTAGAAACAAATGTGGAGTAAGGGGACTCCGTTACACGGCATTGGTGTAATGATTAGAAGAGTATCTCATGCCCTTGGAAAGCCCTAACATGACACTACTATGCTGAGACACATGAGGGCGCTGTAACCAACCAGCATTACCAAACACCATTCTTAACAAAAGTTGTTTTTTAACTTATTGGAATTCTTTGTTGAAAACTCTGGTGAATTCTCACTCCCACCCTTGGTCTCGTTGGCCACTCTTGAATGGTAGAAAAAAAACATTGGCATCGAGTGAATCTGTCTTTGACTAGGCCTCAGGGGATTACTGTAAGGACCACAGCTGTATGGTGAGGTTCCCAGCTTTCCTACTTAAACTCACAAGGAAAGGCTCCCAAAGGAACTCCAGATTAGAATACCTCATGATCACAAAGAAAACTGGGATTGTCCCTAAAGTTCATTTGTATTGTTGTTGTTTTCAGGCCTTCCCCGAACATAACACACAAATATTAAAACATAATTGCTGGACAACATTTTAAAAAGACTTGTCAGGTACTCCTTTCTCACCTCAGCAATTTGGCTGGTTGAAAGTTATTTGTTCTTCAATGAGAACACATGGACACAAGGAGGGGAACAACACACACTGGGGCCTGTAGTGGGAGAGGAAGAGCTTCAGGATAAATAGCTAATATATGCAGGGCTTAATAACTAGGTGATGGGTGGATAGGTGCAGCAAACCACCATGGCACACATTCACCTATGTAACAAACCTGCACATACTGCACATGTATCCAAGAACTTAAAATATAATAAATTTTTTTTTCAGATGGAGTTTCGTTCTTGTTACCCAGGCTGGAGTGCAATGGCGCGATCTCGGCTCACTGCAACCTCTGCCTCCCGGGTTCAAGCAATTCTCCTGCCTCAGCCTCCCAAGTAGCTGGGACTACAGGCATGTGCCACCATGTCCAGCTAATTTTTGTATTTTTAGTAGAGACGGCGTTTCACCATGTTGACCAGGACAGTCTCGATCTCTTGACCTCATGATCCACCCGCCTCGGACTCCCAAAGTGCTGGGATAATAAAATTTTTTTAAAAAAAAGAAAGTGATTCATTCTTGTCAAAACAACCACAACAATCAATTCAGAGGAAAGCTTTCTTTATAGCAAAGCAGCCAGGAGAACTTAGGGTTACTGGTTTGAGCCTCTGAATGACTATTCAAAACAAACAAACAAAAAACCTCTGGATACACTTAACATTTTTTGAAAATCAATGACTCATTTGTTACAGAGTAAGCAAGTACCAAATAAAAGACATTTCATAAAAATTGCCTTACAATGTTCTGGTGGGATTCTAAATGAATTTAGCTGGGGGATGGTACATGCTTTTTGTGCAAGATCCAGTAAGGCTTAGGGATTCCTCTTTTAGAGAAAGGGTTTGATTCCTTTATTTGAAAGAATGTCTTTCCAAGCCCTTTCTATAATTAATAAAATGCTCACTTGAAGAAAGATTTACTCAGTCAAACCTATCCAACCTAAAATATGACTAATTGTTTCAAGCAGAAAGTTATCTCTGGCTGTCATATCCAAATTAGATAAAAACATGGCCTTAACATTGGGTAGAAAATAGTGGAGAGATGACTCTAAAGGCAGAGTGTGGCTCTGGTCTAGATTCTTTAAGCAGTTTCACCCCATCTCTCACCCAGAGGGACCAACCTGATGTTTTCTTTATTCCTATTTGCATAAAACTCTGAACTACTTGATCAAAACTGGGCCCTTCACACAATCCCACTGTGGCCCTTTCAATTATCCACTTCAAAAGGCATTTTCCCATTCTCTCCTTACCTTATTCCTTGCATCCAAAGCTCACTGGCTCTCTGCATGTGCTGGTAAAGGCATAGACCCATGAGTTGTTGCTGGCTACGTGATCTTGAGTATGTTACTTAACCTCTCTAAGCCTCAATTACCTCCACTGTAAAATAGAGATTATATCTACTTCAGGTCCCCATACTAGTATCTATCTAAAGTTGTTGAGAAGACTAAACATAATGCATATAAAGTAATATAATCCAGCATCTGACACACAGTAAGCCTTCAGTAGAGATTGACATTATTATCATCATCCACAACATTATTATTATTATTAATTTCCAGTCTGGTCCCTTTCCCTATGATCTGACTCCCCATCCTGGTGATCCATCCTCAGAGCTCCCTGGAAAGAATTGTCCTAGTCAACCAAGCCCTTAACCACTCCTATCTCTGCACCTCCCCTGAGGATTGTCCTCCTTTCCCAACAGGGTTCACAAACAAAATATAGTCAATGCTAACAATCTCATCCCATCCCATATTAAGTTGTGCTAAGGCTACCAGGAATGGCCATCACTTTAGGTAACCATCAATTCTTGTGGCTTTACCTTAAAGGTGGCACACACTTCATCCTATTACAAATCTCTGCACTATTCACGTTTCTCTCCCATAGGGGAGAAATGTCACGTCAGTAGCATATTCTGCCCATCAACAATCATCTTCTTATAAATGAGATGCAGAAAGAGTACGATGTGAGTGGACAGGTGTTCTGTTTAAGGAGGGGAAATGCTTTTTTACGTCATTTCAATTATGTCCCCAGTAAGCAACAGAGTCAAAGCACAAGCTGACAATTATAGCTCCAAGTTTTGCCAGAGAAATGGAACAGAAGAAAAGGAAATCCAAAGAATATCACCCCAGTTTTTCAAAACTATCTTTGGTAATAATGTCCTGCAAAAGATGAATGAGGAGAAACAGAGTGCCTCAAAATAGATTTGTTAATATTTCCTTTGAACAATGGGGGAGGGGTGTCCTACAGACAATTCAGAATAACATAGAGACAAGTTGTATTTCCAATCAGTTTTCCTGATTAGCTTCTGTGGTGTTTAGGAGTATGGATTCTGCATCTGTCTGGTTAGTTTGGTACTCTGCCTCTTCCCTTTAGCCTCCGTAAGCCTCAGTTTCTCCATATGTAAAATGGGGATGAAAGCATTGTCTACCTCAGTGTTGTCATTAGAATTAAATAAGATAGTCCATTTATACCACAAGCACAGCACCTGGGAGAGGGAAAGGGGATCGAAGATGAAGGAAAAGAAAATAATACAGTAAAATTAGACTGGGTGCAGTGGCTCATGCCTGTAATCTCAGCACTTTGGGAGGCTGAGGTGAGTGGATCATGAGGTCAGGAGTTTGAGACCAGCCTGGCCAACATGGTGAAACCCCATCTCTACTAAAAATACAAAAATTAGCTGGCCTTGGTGGTGCACACCTGTAATCCCATCTACTCAGGAGGCTGAGGCAGGAGAATTGCTTGAACCCGGGAGGCAGAGGTTGCAGTGAGCTGAGATCATGCCATTGCACTCCAGCCTGGGTGACATAGAGAGATCCCGTCCCCACCCCACCCCCTTACCCTGCAACAGAAAAAGAAAATAATATAGTAAAATTAAACAGAGAGAGGCCTTATCCAGACTAATGATGAAAGGATGCATGAACCCGCAAGTATGATTTACTCAACCCCATGCTCCTGAGGTCCAAGAAAAGCTGTAAGGAGAAGGAGCTTTAGCACATGGACTTTGCTATTGTGTTTGTCCATTAGCACCTCTTGGCTTATTTCCTCCTTCTTCACTGTGTCTGATGTGGTGAGTTTGCTCAACAGCCAAGTTCTAGAGAAAATGAGTAATGAACAAAAAAGGAGCCAAAACAATTATATACCCTTAGAAGTAAATGCACATACTAATGAGACTTTAGAGGCTCTTCATCAACCCTCTGAGACTGCAGAGGTTGAGTGGCCTGCTCAAAGTCATGTAGCTAAGGACTAACCAAGTCAGGACTAGGCTCTAAGGGTGTCCTAGGGTCCTCCTCAGTACATCAGGCTGCAGGAGGAATGGAGATAATAATAATAATGTTACCTTATATCATATTTTACGGCCAATGCAACATGAAAGAGAAACTTCTATACAAGTATCTTTTAAAGTTCAACTCACAATAGGCTTTACACTTTAAATGGGTCACTCTTCATCACCATGGTGATTCTTCCAAGTTTTCCTGGAATTATCAGCTGTTTTCTAATAAAGACACTCCCCAGAACTAGCAACTGCACCAAACAGATAAATATTTCCCAGTAGAAAATACTTAGCTCCTCACTCAGCTTAGTCAGCAATTGCTTTTTTTTCTCCATGTCTCAGGAAAATAGCCTAAAGCATGCTCCATTTGCTTTAGATATCACAGAGATCTTTAAAAACTTCTTGATTCTACTGATGACAAGCTTACTTCCTTGGGTTTTATGTGATTTATATATTGAGAAACAGCCACTTTCTTGCTTTCTGTCTTTCTAACTGAGCAATGCATAGATCACAATTTAAAAAAACTGGAATAGTATGGCAGCTCTTCAAACAACTAAGGAAGATTTACCATACGATTCAGCAATCTTGTTTTCGGATATTTGTCCAAAATTAAAAGCAGGATCTTGAAGATATATTTGTACGCTGTGTTCATAGCAGCATTACTCACAACAGCTAAGAGGTAGAAGCAACCCAAATGTCCTTTGACAGATGAATGGATAAACAAAATGTGCACAATATTCAGTCTGAAAAAGAAAGGAAATTCTGACGCATGCTACAACATGGATGAATCTTGAGAACATTAAGCTAAGTGAAATAAGCTAGTCACAAAAAGAGAGAAATACTGTATTATTCCACTTATATGAGGTATCTAGACAAGCCAAATTCAGAGAAATAGAAAGTACAATGGTTGTTGCCACGGGTTGGAGGGAGAGGGAAATGGGGAGTTGTTGATTAAGGAGTATAAAGTTTCAGGTTTGCAAGATAAAAAAGTTCTGGAGATTGATTGCACAACAATGCGAATATCCTTAGTAATACTGAACTATACACTTAAAAATGGTTAAGATGATAAATTTTATGTAATGTCTATTTTACCACAGTTAAACATTTTAAATTATTTTTAAAAATGAGAGAGAAAGAGAGATGGGGAGGCAGGGTAGAATCCATCCTGTACAGTTTGTATTAAATAGTCTCATTATTTTAAACAGTTTGTTCTATTTTATTTTATTTTACTTTATTTTATTTTGAGTCAAGGTCTCACTCTGTCGCCCAGCCTAGAGTACGGTGGCACAATCTCAGCTCATTGCAGCCTTGATTTTCCATGCTGAAGCAATCCTCCCTCCTTAGCCTGCTGAGTAGCTGGGACTCCAGGCACATGCCACCATGCCTGGCTAATTTTTGTATTTTTAGTAGAGACAGGATTTTACCATGTTGCCCAAGCTGGTCTGAAACTCCTGGGCTCAAGTAATCTGCCTGCCGTGGCCTCCCAAATTGCTAGTTACAGGCGTGAACCACCATGCCCGGCCCAAATGCTTATTTTAAATAGTCTCATTAGTCTCATCATGCTTCTCAGTCATAGTTGTGAAGGTTCACTGTTGAGATCTCAGGGCACTAAGTCTGCCAAAAGCACCAGCTGAAGGCAGTGTAAATAGACAGTGAACAACCAAGACCAATTACTTACCTGAATGCTCCCCTGAATTTGTCAAATTTCCTCTTGGCTCATATTGATCTCCAGTCAACTAGAGATATCTGCCCTTCCAGTTTTGTCAATATCCCCAGTGTTCCTTTGCATAAGTTATGATTTTGACGAACTCTTAGAAATTACTATGTTGATTTCATAGGGAAAAAATTATTATCTCTTAAATGAACAAACCAAAATTCTTGAAGTTCAAATCCTTGCTTGTGACACAGTTCACAAAAAAATTCTTAGATCTACCTATATGGATGAAACCGTGTTCCTCTTCTAAAAATATTTACATGTTGAAGTCCTAACCCCTATCACTCAGAATGTGACCTTATTTGGAAACACGGTCATTGCAGGTGTAAGTTAGTGGAGTAGGGTGATCCCCCCATCCGAGATGACCGATGTCCTTATAAAAAGGGGAAATTTGGACACTGTTACATACAGAGAGAGCATGCCATGAAGACAGATATCTACAAGCCAAGGGATGCCAAAGATGGCCAGTAATCCCACAGAAGGTAAGGGAGACGCACAGAGCACATTCTTCCCTGCATCCCTGAGAAGGAACCAACCCTGCCCACATCTTGATCTCAGATTTCCAGCCTTCAGAACTGTGAGACAATACATTTATATTGTATAAGCCAAAAAGAAATAAAAATCATTGCCTTGATAGGAGCTTCATTAACACCACCATTTCACTTTCCCTAGATTCCTTGACCTCTTAGCTCCTTCTGCTTTTTTTCAACTTAGAAGTAGCCAGCTCTCTTCTCTCCAAAGTTTCCCTGCCCCTCTAAGCTCCCATCCCATGCGCAATGTGGGTTGTTTGTTTGAGACAGAATCTCACTCTGTTGCCCAAGCTGCAGTGCAGTAGCACCATCTTGGCTCACTGCAACATCCACTTGACCAGGTCAGGTGATTCTCCTGTCTCAGCCTCCTGAGTACCTGGGATTACAGGCTTGCGCCACCATGCCTAGCTAATTTTTGTATTTTTAGTGGAGATGGGGTTTTGCTGTGTTGGTCAGGCTGGTCTCGAATGCCTGATCTCGAGCGATCCACTCTCCTCAGCCCCCCAAAGTGCTGGGATTACAGGCATGAGCCACTGCACCTGGCCCCATGGTGTGTTAAAATATGTGCAGGCTTTATTTTCTTTCTTTCTTTTCAAAATTTTTTTATTTCCATAGGTGTTTGGGAAACAGGTGGTATTTGATTACATGAGTAAGTTCTTTAGTGGTGATCTGGGAGATTTTAGTGCACCCATCACCTAAGCAGTATACACCGAGCCCGATTCATCGTCTTTTATCCCTCACCCGCTTCCCACCCTTTCCCCCTGAGTCCCCAAAGTCTAGTATGTCATTCTTTTTTTTTTTTTTTTTGATTTTAAAAGATGGGGTTTCACCATGATGGCCAGGCTGGTCTTGAACTTCTGACCTCAGGTGATCCACCCACCTTGGCCTCCCAAAGTGCTAGGATTACAGGCGTGAGACACCGCGCTCGGCCATCTTTTTTTTTTCTTTTTTTCTGTATGTCATTCTTATGCCTTTGCAAAGTCATAGTTTAGCTCCCACTTATGAGTGAGAACATATGATGTTCAGTTTTCCATTCCTGAGTTACTTCACTTAGAATAATAGTCTCCCATCCCATCCAGGTTGCTTTGAATGCCATTAATCCATTCCTTTTTATGGCTGAGTAGTATTACAGCAATTACTGTGACATATATATATATATAATATATCTGTGATATATATATCACAGTTTATCCACTCATTGATTGATGGGGATTTGAACTGGCTCCACAATTTTGCAATTGTGAATTGTGCTGCTATAAATATATGTGTGCAAGTATCTTTTTCATATAATAACTTCTTTTGCTCTGGGTAGATACCCAGTAGTGGGATTGCTGGATCAAATGGTAGTTCTACTTTTAGTTCTTTAAGGAATCTTCACACTCTTTTTCATAGTGGTTGTACTAGTTTACATTCCCACCAGCAGCATAGAAGTGTTCTCTGTTCACTGTATCCACACCAACATCTATACTTTTTTTATTATGGCCATTCTTGCAAAAGTAAGGTAGTATTGCACTGTGGTTTTGGTTTGCATTTCCCTGATCATCAGTGATGTTGAGCTCTTTTCATATGTTTGTTGGCCATTTGTATATCTTCTTTTGGGAATTGTCTATTCATGTCCTTAGCCCACATTTTGATGGGATTGTTTGTTTTTTTCTTGCTAATTTGTTTGAGTTCATTGTAGATTTTGGAAATTAGTTCTTTGTAAGATGTATAGATTGTGAAGACTTTCTCCCACTCTGTGGGTTGTCTGTGTTTACTCTGCTGACTGTTCCTTTTGCCGTGCAAAGCTCTTTAGCTTAATTAAGTCCTAGCTATTTATCTTTGTTTTTATTGCATTTGCTTTTTGGTTCTTGGTCATGAAATCCTTGCCTCAACCAATGTCTAGAAGGTTTTTTCTGATGTTATCTTCTAGAATTTATATAGTTTCAGACAACAGTGACCAAGCTGAGATATCAAGATCTCAACTCCTTTTACAATAGCTGCAAAAAAATTTAAATACTTAAGGAATATTCCTAACCACGGAGGTAAAAGACCTATACAAAGAAAACTACAACACACTGCTGAAAGAAATCATAGATGACACAAACAAATGGAAACATCTCATGCTCATGGTTGAGTAGAATCAGTATTGTGAAAATGACCATACTGCCAAAAGCAATCTACAAATTCAATCCAGTTCTCATCAAAATACCACCATTCTTCACAGAACTAGGAAAAAACAATCCTAAAATTCATATGGAACCTAAAAAGAGCTCACATAGCCAAAGCAAGACTAAGCAAAAAGAACAAGTCTGGAGGCATCACATTACCTAATTTCAAACTATACAATAAGGCCATAGTCACCAAAACAGCATGGTACCAGCATAAAACCAATGGAACAGAATAGAGAACCAAGAAATAAAGCCAAATACCTACAGCCAACTGATCTTTGACAAAGCAAATAAAAACCTAAAGTGGGGAAAGGACACACTTATTCAACAAATGCTGCTGAGATAATTGGCAAACCATATGTAGGAGAATGAAACTGGATCCTCATCTCTCACCTTATACAAAAATCAACTCAAGATAGATCAAGGACTTAAATCTAAGTGCAGGCTTTATTTTCATTTAATTTTATTTGCTTGTTTGTTTTTTAATATAAAAGTAATACATACTCACGTTTAAGCTTACTTTGGCTGGGAGTGGTGGCTCACCCCCGTACTCCTAACACTTTGGGAAGCCAAGTTGGGTGGATCATTTGAGGGCAGGCATTCGAGACCAGGCTGGCCAATATGGTGAAACCCCATCTCTACTAAAAATACAAAAATTAACCAGGTGTGCTGGCACATGCTTGTCATCCCAGCTACTTAGGAGGCTGAGACAGAAGAATTGCTTGAACTCAGGAAGCAGAGGTTGCAGTGAGCAGAGAGACTGTGCCACTGCACTTCAGCCCAGGCAACAGAGTGAGACTCTGTATCAAACAAACAAACAAATAAATAAATAAAAGTTTACTTTGACACCATTCATAAAAGAAATAAAGCAAAAAGAAACAGACCTCTCTTTTTATCCCTACATCACCAGAGCCTCAAGGCACATCTCCAAAGGTAATCTCTGCTAAAATTGGGATGTAGCCCTCCAGAAATTTTGGTGCCTATTTATGCATGCATATGATTTATGCATTTGTTTTTAAAAGAAAAATATAATCTAATAATGCATACTCTTCTGCAACTTGCTTTTCTTCAATTAAAAAATATATCCTGAACAGCTTCTTGTATCATAATATGTAAATATGCCTCTTTCTCTATAGATGTTCCTTAATTTATTTAACCAATTCACCAATGAAGGATATGTATATTGTTTCCAGTTTACTGGTATTGCAGTTAACACCAAATGAACACCCTTGTGTGTTTGTATCTTGGAGCACTTATTTGGTTGCATTTAGAGAATAAATTCCTAGAATTACTGAATCAAAGGACACATGAATTTTACATTCTATAGATATTCTCCATGGACCTTAGTACCAGACAAAGCTGGCATTGAATCTGTACTCTGACACTAGCTGTGTTACTTCAAACATGTTACTTTATTCACTCTCAGCCTGAGTTTCCTTGGCTGTAGAATGGATATAAATTCCATCTCAGAGATGTTCATGGATTAAACAATGTGTTTAGTTCATAATGGTTAGCAGTTCACATGTGTTCATGCCTTTATCTCCTCTTTATTCTCCTTCTCCTAACTCCTGAATTTTTCATTTTATGTCAATAAATATTTATAAAACATCTAATATGTGCAAGTTTTGACAAATGCTGTAGGGATTGTAAATGTTTTCTTTTAAGGCACAGTCCTATCTGGAGCTTACAATATCGTACAGGAGAAAACTATCTCCCAGATCCTAGAAAAGGGCAGGCCCTTACTTAACGTGTTTGGAATGAGTGAGTAAAGAAAGAAAGGAATGTTGTTGAATGAGTAACACCACAGTCTGGAAAAGAGCTCAGTGTAGGTCCTAGCAGCATAGAGTAGAGCATGGAGTCAAGAGTGATGGAGAGGAGGTTTTGCAAAACTTTTCTTCCGGATTTTACCTAATCGCAAGGGAGGCATTGGGGCTGAAGGCCAAAGCATTTAGCTAGAAATATACTTGAAGTCTTATGTTTTATCTTAAAAATTCACATAAAGTTTGTGTTCTACTCCATAACATACTGTTTGTTTCCATATAAATGGAATCTTTCTCCTCCGTCCTAGGATAAAATGAACATTCCAACAAAATGTACCATGTTTATTGGGTGACTCAAGTTCCTCCTGTCATGCTTTCAGAGCTATGTACACCCTAGTTTGAGAAGCAGGAGATTAAGATAGATGCAGAATGAGTTCTCACTTCATGCTTCACCAGCCAACTTCCCTCTGTCTGTACTCCACACCCACTCACAGCCTCGTCCCTCCTGACTTTCTGCTAAAACTCTTCCTTACCCCTGTTTTCTCTTCAATCCTGGTTTTGTTTTCCTAACTAATCTAAACTTTATGTTGAAACCTCACTCAAAATATTTGTAAGAAAAAGAAATCTGCTGCAAAAACTCTTCCAACAATATTTGAGGTCATTAAAGTCTCAAGGGACACCATCATTCATCCACACTGTGTTAGCTTCCTCTGTCTCGTCCCTGTCATCTATGACACAGAATCTCAAAGGGTTGTAGCTTGTTTCATTTAAATCTTGAAAAGCACCCAAACTAACGCTGTGGTCAATTCATGTTGCTTGGGTTCTGAGCATTCAGCTGAGTGTTCTCTGTGTTTGAAGGACACTGTAAATGGAACACATGTTTTCAATTGCTTCTCCAGAGCTCTGATCTGTCTAGCCCTTCTCTACCCCTACTGCTTGGGCCCTGGATCAGTCCTCCCCACCTCTTGTGCGGGTTATTTCTCTAGCTCCTTCCATGGGTTTTCTTGTCTTTCTAGTCTACCCTCCTCGAAGCTGCTAAAGTGGCTTTTCAAACCCAGATGTCAGCCCATACTACTCCCTTGCTTAAAACTTAGGTGGCAACAATCTATAACCACGGGCAAGGACATTCCGTTTCACTTATAAACATGAGTCAAAGAAGCCAGACACAAAAAAAGTACACACATTAAACCATAAAACCCACAAAACCGGTCTACGGGGTTAGAAGTCAGGATAGTGGTTCCACTTGGCAGGGATGTGGAGCAATGGTGATTCATAGGGAGCACGAAAGGGGTTTCTGATAGGTGGTTAATGTCTCATTTCATGACCTGAATACTAGGAAAATAGATAGGTTCAGTTTATGCAAATCCATCCAGCTGTACACTTACATTTGGGTCACTCTTCTCTAAGTCTATTCTGTCAATAAAAAAGTATAAACAAAAAACAGTGGCCGATTTCCCTTAGCTTAATGCCCAGTCATTCTCATATCTCCCACCCATTCCCTCCACCAATTATCTACCCAATGAACCAGGCACACCAGATCACCTGCGGTTCTGCAAACACAGCACACTTCCCATTTGCTCCTGATGCTGATCACTTTGCCAGCAAGCCCTTCAACTGGAGGTCGACTTACTCTTTGAGGCTCCACTCAAAGCTTACCCCCTCCATGAGATTTCTTCCTGACTTCTCTCAGCAGAATTAATTACTTTGTATTTGTATTTCCCTTCCTATCTTTCATATGTATATATATATATATATATATATATATATATATATATAAAATAAGATGCATGCTCTGAAAAGTATGAGTTATACTTAATGGGGCAATAGGATTAGAATATGGGGGTCAGGAATGGCCTGGAAAGTACAGGCTGTGTATAACACATTGTATCATAGTAATTTCTCTGGATTTATCTCTCCATCTGGACCAGAAGTTCTTAATCATTTCTGTGCCATGAACCCCTTTGGCAGACTGGGGAAGCCTATGGATCGCCTTTATTTTTTTGAGACGGAGTTTCATTCTTGTTGCCCATGATAGAGTGCACTGGCCCAGCCCGGTCTCGGCTCATTGCAACCTCTGCCTCCTGGGTTCAAGTGATTCTCCCGTCTCAGGCTCCTAAGTAGCTGGGATTTCAGGTGCCCGCTACCACACCTGGCTAATTTTTGTATTTTCAGTAGAGACGAGGTTTCACCATGTTGGCCAGGCTGGTCTTGAACTCCTGGCCTCAAGCAATCAGCCTGCCTCAGCCTCCCAAAGAGCTGGGATTACAGGCTGGGGCCACCGCGCCCAGCCTGGATCTCCTTTTTAAAATAAGTATTTTTGGTTTTGTGTTTGTTTGTTTTCGAGATAGTCTCGCTCTGCCACCCAGGCTGAAGTACGGTGGCACAATCTTGGCTCACTGCAACCTCCCCCTCCCAGGTTCAAGCGATTCTCTAAAGTAAGGTTTTACAACCATAAGTGCATAAATCATGTACAGCTCAATGAATTTGTACAAACTGAATATATTATTCATAATTACTAGCATTTGGATCAATAATTAACCCCTAAGTTCCCCTTCTCCCAGCCACCACCCCACAAAAAAAGTAAACTATTTTGAAATTAGTCTGTTTTCAGACTTTATGTAAATAGAAAAATATAGTACGTTCTCTTTTGTATCTGGTTTCTTTTGATCAACCTTATGTTTGTGAGATTCATCCATGTTGCTGAATATAGCAATTGTTTATTCATTCTCATCTCTGGGTGGTGTTTCATTGCATAATTATACCACTGGTGATTTATTCATTCTTCTATTGATGGACATTTACTTTGTTTTCAGTTTTTATTTAATGAATAGTGCTATTATAAACATCTGCACACATATAATACAGTACATATATGTACTCATTTCAGAACACTTTTTTTTTTTTTTTGTGACTGAGTCTCACTCTGTTGCCAGGCACTAGGCTGGAGTGCAGTGGCACCATCTTAACTCACTGCAACCTCCGCCTCCCGGGTTCAAGCAATTCTCCTGCCTCAGCCTCCCGAGTAGCTGGGACTACAGGCGCATGCCACCATGCCCAGCTAATTTTTGTATTTTTAGTAGAGACGAGGTTTCACTATGTTGGCCAGGATGGTCTCGAACTCCTGACCTCATGATCCACCTGCCTCAGCCTCCCAAAGTGCTGGGATTACAGGTGTCAGCCAGTGCAACTGGCCAGAATACTTTTAAAATGAATAAAATACATAGGAGCACAAAAGAAATAAATGTACACCTTTCAAAATACAAAAAAAATTCAGATATAATTACATATTTGCTTCATTAACACAACTTCTATATCTAGCAGTGAGTCTAATAACTATTATAATTTCAAAATAATGATGTACATAAATGACATTTTAAAATTTCTGCCAAA